>VYZU01079469.1:9930-196953 GCA_013401355.1 Ceyx cyanopectus
CCAGGGGGGTTGTGGAGTCTCCATCTCTGGAGACACTTAAGACCCGCCTGGATCTGTTCCTGAGTGACTTGGTCTAGGTGATCCTGCTCAGGCAGGGGGGTTGGACTAGATGATCTTCTAGGTCCCTTCCAGCCCCTAATTTCTGTGATTCTGTGATTCTGTGATTCCACCGAGGGCAGCACGCAGCCAGGGGTGCCAAGAGCCCCAGCTGCACCTGCCTGGCAGGGGACTCACCTTGCCTCTGCAGACGGAGCGCACGCACTCGACGACCTGGCCTGTCTCCAGCTGAAATGCTCGGCACCGCTTCATCTCCTGGTCCCACAGCTTTACAGCTCCCCCCTCTTTGGTGCTGAAAAGAGGCATGTTGTGTTACCCAGGTGTCTCCCTGTGCACAGGCTACAAGAAATCCCAACCCCAACACTGTTTTTCTCATTCAGTACTAAAGCATATATTGATTTACCTTCTACTGTATAAAAGAAACCTCACATAACACAATGGACAGTAAAAATACAAATTTAAATGCTATCACACTTTCTGTTTTAAACAGAATCATGCTTGATTCATAACAACCAGCTGAGCCTTGTCACTTTATCTCAAACCTCTGTGGCAAAGATAAGCTTGGCAAATGTGTTACTTGCAGTAAATCAGAGAGTTTACTCATCGCAGTCTCCGCTGGGAAAGGCTGTCTGTAGTTTAAGAGAATTAAGGAATTCAGACACCCCTCTCCTCATGCCAGGCTGGCAGGAGCTCAGGCCACAAGCAGCTTATACAGGTGCTCGTATCCATTTCTGACTGAGGTTCAGTGTGTCCTTTGCGGCACCCAACTCCCTGGTCCTTTACTCACTATGATGCCTGGGCATGTTACACAAATTTAGACTGAAATGGCGGCAGTACCGATCCCATTGATCTCTGGGGAGCATTGTGCACATCTAAGGCACTGGAGAAATAAATAAAAGAAATGCTCTGAGAGACATGAAAGTTGTGCACTGTAAGGAGATTGTGTGTCTTACGGTCTCTCCTTCCCTCCTGTGACAATGAGTCCGTCTCGAAGAGTCGTGTACATTGTGAACACTGGCCCTGTGTGAGCTTTTGCCACCAGTCTGATCAGGAAATGGTCCTTCCAGACGTAGACATCTCCATTTATGGCACCAGTAAATGTGAGGTTATTCTGCAACAAACAGCAGGGACTTACACTCCAATACAGTAAATACTGGTTTTGTTCAGCTTGATTTACAATTCTTTTAGCTATTGAATTTCCTGAGAAAAGTCAGCTCTGCACTGAAATGTGAGAATTAAAGCCATCTGCTCAAGAGAATGAGCTTAATGGCTGTTTCTTTGCCATGCTATAAATCTCACGTGAGGGACACAATCACCTCATGCATCTGCTCCCGAGATCTTTCAGATGCAGTGCTATGCTGGCAAGCAGGATGGCAGGTTACCTCTGCTGAATGCCAAGAGACCTTTCTTTCTTCTTTGAGTATGTGTCAGGAGAGATGACTGGGACACAGTGTCTTCAAGGTGTTGAAAATGAAGTGTATAAACTTAAATGCAGAACCCACTCAACCTGTTGCCTACTATATGTACTGTACCTGCCCCATGGAGCAAATTAGTCCAAGTTCTGGAGCTCCTTGAAGAACAGGAAAAAGTAGCAGGTACTTTGCACTGTAAACTCTTTGGGAGTGTGCTCTGTGAATTGGAAAAGTTTCCCTAAAGTTGGTCTGACTTTGTGATCCCCTGACTCTGCACTAATAGGTACCAGGAAAAGTCGTAAGAGAACCCTTTTGATAGGGGTTCAAAGGAAAGTCTCGTGTTCTCCAACAAACAGCAGTGATGTCTGCTGAAGGAACATGGGGATAAAGGCCCCAGGAAGACACCACGTGAGACAAAAACTCAGTGTGCCTGTATCCCAGATGTATTTGGTGTTAGATGGGCCCAGATGAAATTGGGCGAGGTCTGTGGATGCATGAAGAAGTAGAGGGTATGTGAACAGGCTCCACTGAGGGCAATTTACTCCTGCTCCTGTGACATGGACTCATATGCCAGTGGGATTCAGTGACACATACTTAAGGAAGAGAAAAACACCCTGCATGAATGACATATGCTAATGAGCAGAGTTCATCTGCTGGTTTTGTCGGTGCCCCTTACAGGGGGCCATTGGTTTTGGTATTTTAGAATAATAAAATGGCTGTTGGACTGTTTCTACTGGAAAGCAGAGCCAAGCAAGGTGTTCTACTATTCTGCTTCCTTTTTAACATCACTTCTGCGGTCTTTAGTGCTTGTTACATTGCTCCTCTTTCAACCTTGAAAAATTGCCCTTGGAATAGAAATATATTATTAGTATTAAGCAATTTTTGATAGCAAAGTTACTAAATCACTTTTTTGGGCATGAGGATGAGAATTTGGGAGCCCAATTTTATACCCTCACATTTCACTGATTGGTACTATTGTCCAGGATGGACATTAGGAGCAAGGTGTTTGTATAATTTATGCTTAACCTTTGCAAAAATAATTTCTCTGGGGTTTCTGGAGGAAGCAGAAGCTATTTCAGACCTCAGCATCATGGTCACACTGCTTTTTCACTGTTAACAGGCATTGCTTTCCTTAATTGTGAAGCCTGAAGCAGAGTGCTTTGGTTCCTTAATGAGCACACAGGAGAGTATTAGATAGTGTCATCATCAGCTGGATCAGTAGCATATGTCATACCAATACTGGTGACAGAAAAATAGGTTGCAGAGCCTACATGCAAAATAACATCCCATTTTTCTCAGTTACCCAGTGAAGTGCTAAGTAATTGGCAAAATAAACCAATAAAAGCCGTGGCATCTGATGCTGTGGTTATGCACAGGCATTAACAAAAAACATTGACAGAGAAACCCATCCCTGCTTAGAAAACATACATGAGGACCTAAAGGCATACAAGTTATAAATGAAAAGTTTAACTGATAAGCAAGAGCTCCATGGGCTTGCACTGTTCACACGGCACTGGATTTCAACACAGGACACTGACACTTGCAGTCTTAATCAGAACGCATTATAAAACTCTGTAGAAGGTAATTTGAACTCACTGCTCCGAAGGCAACAGAAAGCATGGTTTGCATTTTGGCATCTTCCATGGAACCAATGACTCCTTTCTTATAAAGCAAAGCACTGCCAGCTAATGTCCAGAACTTCATGTGTTTTACCCCAACAGACACAAACTGGGTGTCTGAATCTGGGCGGAACTCTACAACGAATATCCTCTCCAGGTGTCCTCCCCTGCTAGCAACTTTAGCCCCTGTTTTAATTAGGAAAGGATAAAAATAAAGTTACATTTACCTGCAAAATTAAGCTCTAATATGATTTTTTTCAAACAAACTGACCTGGTATTAGATTAGAGACCTGTGCACCAGATACTGAAACTAAGCAAATCCCAACATTATTTAGTGTACCAAACAACTGAATTCATGCAGCCTGCAAGGTCCCCTGTCACTCCATTGCATCTGCAGGTTTAGGAAATTCAGCTGTAGGCTTTCACAGCATGACTTGTCTCCTGGGTCAGTGAAATAACAACGTGGAAATTCTGTGTATCATCAGTGAGTCACCATCTGGTGAGACACTCAGGGGAGCATCTAATGAGCTGAGACTTCTGCTCTCCCCTCCACCACTTCTGAAGCTGGTAATTCCTTTCTGGAAATGACTTCCCAAAGGCCTATCTATAGCACACAAGTGAAAATTCAACAATTTTAGTAAGGAAAATAAATTACTTTCCTTAATTACATGGATTTTTATAGTAGCCAAATTATTTCCTTAACTTACTTCTACTTATACGAGATGTTTAAAACTTGATTTCATGTGCCTTCTAGCACTCTATCTCCTTTAATGGCTTTTGTGATGCTGGGATCCACGATACACAGAGTAAGGCCAAATCTATTCCAACGACTTGAAAGGAGCAGCAAATATCTGTACAGAGTCCTTCAGGGTTACCTTCCTGCCACCTCCACACCGTGATGGTGTGCTCCGGATCAGCCCCGACGGAAACCAGCAGCTTGCCGGTGGCGCTGAAGCTGACGTAGCTGACCCCTTTGGTGTGGAAGCAGCGCAGCATGGAGATGGTCTGCTTGCTCATCGCGTCCCAGACGTGAATCGTGGGAGTGCTACCTACAGGCAGAAAGGTGCATTGAGAGACTTCAGTCAGCGTCTGGAAAGCTGCAGTGCAAAGCAGGCACCTCTCAAGAACATTTAACCTAAAAAGACAAACTGTGGCTTTTGTCTTGCTTAAGATTAACATTACTCAAAAGCAACAACAAAACAATCATAATAGCTTGCAAAACACAGGGGGAAGTCATCGTGTTTCATGAAGTAGGACAATTCTGAAAGAACAACATAACATTTATGAAGAACCTCATGCAAACTAAAGTGTCTGTAGATGTGTCACTTGTATCCGTGCTTCACACAGATACAATGAGGGAACATGAAACTTTTACAGAACTCTGCTGATTAAAATTCACAAACAAATCAGCCTTACCTGGAAATTCTGTCATATCACCTGCATTGTGAGAGCAATGGCAAATGAGGAAGCACCAAGGGAAAACAATAGGTGAAATAAGTCACGTTTCTAATGCTGAAGTGCCAGCATCAGCACCAGAAGGAAAAAAAAATAAATTAAAAATTTGAAAATGGATATGGATTAAATCAACAAAATAAATAAGCAGGAATATTGTTGAACTTTTTTGGGTATATTGTTTTTTATACACAAATATCGCAACAATATTTAGTACTTTTGAGTTTTAAAAATGATATTTAAAAGAAATGCTAAGACATGCAGTTTTCAAAAACTATTACATTTAAAAGTGAAATGAATCTGCAGCTATACAGAATATCAACCCAAACCAGAAACACTGATTTCATGGGCTCTTATCAACAGCTGAAGACAAAGGGCCTTTAACACGGGCAACAGTTTGAACTGGAGCTCACGGTGTTTGGTTTTGGCCTTAACGTGCACATTGAGACACCAGCACTGGGTGCAGGTGGCAGAGACACTTTGTGGGGTTCAGCTACAGCCCTGTTTCTGCCCATGGTCAAGTCTCTGTTACAGAATTAATGGGCCCCAGTCTCCTTCCAGAATGACATGCATTAAAGTAAGTTAACTACTCCAGTGCTAAGCTGGTTTAAGTGAAAGGCAGCAGATCCATCCCAAGGTTTAGGACACATGATCCTGCATTTCCCATTTAATGTTTATTCCTGCACTAGGGAATCTATCAGGACATTCCCTGTGAATAATAAACACAGATACATCAAGTTTCACAAGTGCCCCTTACACGTGTGCTAACTCGTGCTGAGGTCTCACTCTCTCCTTCCTTCTCCCTGTAGCTCTTGTACTTCTGCAGAGCAAATTCTCAATATTGCATTTTCACTGCTACATATTGTACAGCTAAACAAGTGCCTTGGATACAAGAAGGAAAGAGGGAATTCTATAGTTCTTATGATTACAGGTGAATGAGATGATTTATTGCAGTGTATCAAAGTTTGCTTTTTGAAATATCATTATATGACAATTAACTCTAAAATCCAATGGCTGGCAATCAGAGATGAAATTGAAATTGTAACAGACTCCTGAAGCTTGATTACTTCTTTAAAATCAAAGAAAAAGGTCTAAGGACAGTAACACTGGCATGTCCTGGTAAAATTCCCACAGAGAAAAGCCCAAAATAAATCAGTGCCCCTGGTAATTTTTGAGTAAACTCGGTTATTTGGAGAGGCACCTACCGATCTGGCTGGTGGCCACAACATTTTTATACTTGGGGTGCTGATTCACAGTTAGGCAGAGGATGTCATCAGTATGCTCCAGGTAGAAGCTCTGACTACCTAATAAAATTCAAAAGTGTTTTTATTCACAATAGTGCTGAAGAAAGACCACGAGCAAAGCACAGAACACTGGAAGAGCTCTTGCTGTGCTCTCCAGGGCACTGCTGGGGGTAGGGAGCCACCATGTCCACAGCTGCTCTGCTCTTATTCCCAGGCACTACTACCAAACACACTATGAATGTCACCACTAACACACACACATACATGTATTTATACAACAGCATTTTTTATCTGAAGATACTGTTTCAAGATGAGTTACCAGTAGAAAGATTCTGCACTATGCCTGCTGCAGCTGTGTGGAAAATGATATCAGCACCGTCGTTCAGGTAATGAAGGTTGTTGCGACAGTCAAACCCTCTGTATCCAAAAACATGGTCTAGAGACAACTCCTGAGCAAGTAACACAAAGAGTCAAATGAAAGAAGAAACAAGGTGACTAGAGAGTTTGAATCACATAAGCACAGTTCTAAACCAACAACCAACAACTATCTTGTAGAGGCAATGGAATAATGGAACCATCATTAATCAGTTATCCCCGTTCTGCTCATTTATCGAGGCACTGCACTCTCACAGACTATCAACTGGTCAGCTAAGGCACTGCATTTATATTAGTATTGCTTTAATGATTCAGCTGGCTGCAAATGCTTTGTTTCTGTAACTTTCCATTCAAAATATTGAAAACTTGCAAAACAGGTCCAGTTTTTGTCTTCTTACCACAGTTTAATAGCTATATAGGGTATTGGGTGTTTGGAAATAGCTTCTACTTTAACAGTCTTCAAAAATCAGTCTTGTAAACTACTACATTGGTAGTACAAGACCAAATTCTGACCTTAAAGTCCTTATAAGAAGCAAAGGCAGGCAATAAGTAACTCTGCAATTCACACATTAATCACATTTCAGCTTACAACGAGCAACTGCCAAAACAACTTCCTCCAGAAAAAACTGTCATGGGTAGTGGATTGTTGTTGAAGTGGCTTTTTAGCCCAGAAGACAAGACTTACTGAACTGTTCCAAACACAATCACAGCTTTCTTAGAGATATTTGAATTACACTGACAGACCAAGAAAACTGTCCACACAGATCACAAGACTAGTCCATGATCAGCATATTATCTAGAAAATCAAAATAGTTGCCTGGGGGCCTCCATTTTGGGGTCAATGTGCTCATGCAGTATTTGCTCAGAAAGCAAAGGAGCAAATTTTATTACTCCAAATCCCACACATGATTTTTCATGCTGAAAGTGCAGTTTCCCCTGGGGTTAGGCAGTGTGAGTGGGTTCTGCTGTAGATGCACATACACTTTGGCTCTACCTGCCCTTCAAAATGAAGAGACAAATTTGGAGATTGAAGAGTCTGATATTATTGGTAAGCTTTTATCAGGCTGACTTTGGGGTTCTTTCTGACAGAGGCTGCTGCCTATCACATTTTCTTGGGTTTGCCAACCAGAGCTGAAAGCACTTTCTAGAAAATTCTCATTGTTCTACCTATACATTACTTTAGCTGCCCTCAAAATTGGCATGAACTTCACCTGGCACTTAATATTTTGAAAACAAATGAGAAAATAATTAAAACTGACCTCAACCAGTTTCTTTTTTTTGTTGATATTGTTCTTTTGCAGCTTTTCAGGTTGAGGAGCAGCTCTGCTAACTGGTGGCCTGAAACACACATTTCAAAAAGAAGACAATCAATAAATTGTAAAGCAGAATAAACCCTTCAAAACCATAGCATACATTTTGTATGGGAGCAGTAAATGGGCACAACTGCAGCTATTGAGCTGACAGCATTTATACAGTATTATTGTACAATAAAAGGCTGAAATCATAGGCATGTTGATGGAAAGAGCAGAAATAGCATTGATGTACATTTTACAGATGAGTGGCAGAACAGACCACCTTGTGCTATTAAAAACCATAATGATTTTAATCCATGAGAAAATCCCTGCATGCTAAATGATAGTACATTCCTGCCTTCAAAATGAGCTGAAATATTTCCCACAGCTGGGCACAGACCTTCCCCAGCCTTGCTGCTTCTGAGAAAGCCCGTGATAAAACCTTGACATGACTTTATTAAAGTCTTCTCAAAATCATTAGACATAAAATGGTTGCATTTTAAAAGATAAAAGTCATTCATCCGTGTGAATTTAATGGACACTCTGGCCAGCAAAACATTTTAATATAATTACAGTTGCTAAGTGTATCTAGAAAGACGACAGTAAAACACAGACTGAACTAAAACTGGGTTTGTGCAAACAAAAGACAGATAACCTTCACTGTGGCTGTGGAGCCTCCCAAGAATAAAGAAAAAGGAGAGGCACAAAGCTAAGAGGAGGGAGCTCATCCTCTAGAAGTTCACCACCTTACACAATCAGCTGCCTGCTGCACTGGCTCCACTTCAGGTGGCTGCTCTGTTAGTTTCAGCAGAAGGGCTCTCCCTTTCTGCTAACAGAATCAGGAGGGCCAGCTCTAACCCCGTCAGCAGCAGAACACAGCTTTAAAAATGGCACTGCATTACTGGAGAAATTACCCCATAGAAATCTGGTCTAGATTCTTTACCTTGTTTGATCACCTTTTACTTAGAATATAGGTCTAGCTAGAAGGTTGGGGTAGAAGTGGAGATGGCAGAAGAATAAAGCCAGGTATTACGAATAAATTATTGCTTCCAAACCTCCCTTACAGGCTGCTGCTAACAGTCCTGACCCCACCCCACTGCACACTTTCACACTCCCAAGCACTAACTCTGGAAATGTGGTTAAACAACAGTGGGATTCGGCAAGTGAAAAATTAAAATGCCTGGCCTTGTTTTATTTAATAAACACATTTGGAAAGCATTTCCACAGTTTAAGATTTCAAAGAGATGCAAACTCTATGCACATTATGTAAGTGTGAAAATCAGATTGTTCTTGTCCTTGTACTGTTCCTACAATTCATTCTCATTCTGCAAAATTTAATTGCAGAAGAATGAAACCCCTTTGCTTTGGTTCGAGGGAGCTGCTTTTCCTGTCAATGGATCTTTGCTGGCAGGAATTAAAGGTGGCAATGAAAAACCCTCGGCTAGAACACGCTGTGCTACACAGCTGGGATACTTAGTGCAGGGGCAAGTAGCATGAAAACCTGAGCTCTAAAAAACACAGAACAAAGCTGGAGGTAAACACACTAACCCACTTCTCAAGCAAACAAGCAAACTCGCTAGGTACTAGCGCTGTACATTAGCAGGTGATCTCGTGACATTAAGAGAGTGAAAGAGTTACCTTGATCCCCTTGTAAGCAGCAAACAAAGCCAAGTAAGAAACTTAATACAGTGTAGATGTAGTTCTGACCACTTTACTCATGCACAAGCACTTTTAGAGCCGACCCATCATTCCTTGATTAGCACAAACCATGCTGTTGGAGCATGCCAGCAAGAACTAAAACAGAAATTAAAGAGTGCACCAGTCTACAAATTCAGAACCATCGTTCCCTGGGTCCCTGGGCAAACTGAGCCTACAGCACAGAGGACAAAGCACCAGCTACATCCATGCTTCCTGCAGACTTTACACTGAAAGAGAGCACGATTCCCATATGTTTATATTCAAGGTGCCTGACAGGGGTGGAAAGTGTTAGAAACTGCGCAGTGGCATGAGCACTGCTGAGCACTTCATACAATGGATGCTTGTTCTCTACCCCGGTTCAGCCTGCAATTTAGCCCCGTCATTGTTCGCTGCTAGGCCAGCCTGCTGGGGGACAGCTCACACTTTCTTGTTCACAGGGAAACAAGTACCTTTATTTTCTCTGAAAGTGGCCAGTCAAGTCACATTACATAACCATCAGTGGTAACTGGACCGAGTCTCAGGGCAGCCAGCAGAGAAGGGGAGGAGATTGTTACAGGACTTAAGTCTCTTACAAAATCAAACCCTTACGTGATGCCACAGCAGCAAAAGCTGGTTCAGCCAACATTTACTAAGACCCTTGAATCCTCACCTAGATCAATAATGACCATTTTCTTATATGCTTCCTACTCTTCTTTCTGTTTTAGTGTACTTCAAAAATGGATCATTTTTACATTGTTTTACCTGGGAGTATCAGTCAAGGCTTATGACAAGAGCAAGCCAAATGTCTTCATAAAAGCAAGAGAAGGCTGTCACTACAACATGATAATCACTAGTGTCAGCACGAGATTTAACTTGGAAACACAACACACACGTATACTTTTATATATAGGTACTCACAGTACACACAAACACAGATGTGTGCATTCATATATACACGTACATATATGTATATATGTATACATACACACGTATGCATTCACTGCCTTGTTATCACCTTGATAAAACAAATGTAAAGCGGCATCAGATTTTCAAGATTTAAAGAAGTCTTTTCACTTTCAACAAGTCTGTGACTACCCTCAATTTATTTTGATACGTAAGGTGGCAGTGTCAAGACAAGAAATTCACACTGTAGCAAATGACATATTTACCCTTTTCGACCTGTGCAATCTGCATTGTACATTCACAGCAATCTGCTTTTTCTGTGCTCTGGGTTGTTAGTACTTACTTGACAATTCCCTGCCTCCAAAGGAAAGCAAGTTAAAACATAACACAAGCATTAACGGTTTCTTTCCAGGAATTGAAAATAAAAATGCCTATATTGTGTTATGGGGTGAATGAGTCCCAGGGAAGACACAGTCAGACATTACAGGGCCCAGTTCTTTGGATAACTGTGAATACAGCAAATAACATTTCTGTTACTAGTGAGTATCTTGATGATGCACTTACACAGGTATGTACGGTTATAAAGCAGTGAGCTAACTCCAGATTTAAACTGACAAACCATCATTCTCTGTCTTCACAAGTCCTCATGCAGAAATGTGAATGACTGGCTCATTCTCACTCCAGCAAGCAGGCTACCTGAAATGACCACAACCCCCCGAGTAGGAAGAGGGCCCTGAATCACAGGTAGGTTGAACAGGCAGCACCAGGACAGAGCATAACAGACATACTGAGAGGGAACGGGGGGTTGGGAGAGGGGTGTAGCTTAAGGAAGAAAAAATATATGATCTTGGATGAGCAGGGACAAAGTACAGGGGAAAATTTAATATCCATTTAGACAGAAAGTAAAGGAGAGAAAGCACAGACCAAAATGCTGAATTCTGTGGGGATAACCAGCTCGTGTTTTGAGAGCACACAGCGTAATTGCTCGCTGGTAACAGATGCTGTCAGCATCAGCAGCAAACTGGTGAGAACACAAATACTCTGTTCTGAGGCCACTGGGAGCAGAATTGGATCTTCAGAAACAAGGTCGCATGAAAGCAGCAAACAA
Organism: Ceyx cyanopectus; assembly: GCA_013401355.1. Classification (NCBI taxonomy): domain Eukaryota; kingdom Metazoa; phylum Chordata; class Aves; order Coraciiformes; family Alcedinidae; genus Ceyx; species Ceyx cyanopectus. Next base: position 21,070 of record VYZU01079469.1, read on the forward strand.
TGAGTTTTGGAGCAGGGACAGATGGACAAAAACATTCTCACACCAAGGAGGTGATGGGCTGGGACCAGCAGAAATAGGTAGAGACTAAAGTGAAGAGAGTCCAAAAGGGGGATTACAAGTGCATTTAGATGGCTGCTGACTGGTGAAGGGACACATTCAAAATCATCTTGAGCAGGGCCACTCCCAAGGATGGAAAGCAAGGTTCAAAGAGAGGGAAGATGATCTGCTACTAGTAGGTTTGTTTGGACAAGAGAACTAAAAATCCTGGGTTTTAAAAAGGTGCTGTTCGTTTCAGGCAAAATGCAAAAGCAGCTTTTACAAGTACACTGCCACGAGGTGACAGGAGAGAAGGGGGACTCCCGAGTGCCCTAAAACTGCTGCAAAATCTCCTAGAGCTTTAAGAATCCATTGTAAGAGTTTGTGGATTCTAGACTTTGGGATCTGTGCATTCCAACATACGCAGGAGTTTTACGCACAACTTTTCGTGCTGTTACTTTTCCTTGACATTGTGTAGATCACACAAGATAACAAAAAAGAACAGTATTCAATATGAACATATCCTGCTCTCAGGAAAGCTGAAACAAAACCAGAGGGAAACATCAATTGTAATCTTTTTTTTCCAAAGTCTAGCACTAAAAAAGACTTATCATGGTTACAATAGTTATGATTTGACATGTATGCTGATGCACTCTTTAAAAGTCAAAAGAAAGGTATAGAATAATGTAAGGTGGTGATAGCTGTTTGTTCTCATACAGGAAGCCACAGTCATTGCATTCTCATGGCATTCTAGTTCAGGCTCCAAATGTGAAGCAAGCAGAAAAGCAGATTAATAAGAAGGGTAATCGCTTCCGAATGAAATCCGAAGACCTTTAGTTTTTACCAAGTGCACTGTTGTAAATGCCTTGCAAATCTAGCCCCACTGCACAGGTCTGCTGTATGTGACAAGCTGCAGACAGGGCTGGCTGGGAGACCCTTCAGCTGTGCTAGTTGCACAAGCAAAAATATTCAACCAATAGCATATGGAGAACTTTTGGGCTGGAGGTAGAACATAACAGGGATAAAAGAGCATCCTTCCCCTGTGTAACAAAATACACTGGAAACTACACTTTTTTGATCTGTTCTGAACCACAACTTACACAACCCTGTAAAAAGGTGAATCTTTGGCATCTACCTCAGGGTGGAGAGGGCTCCATTTCAGAGAGGGAAATGTTGGTAATGTGTTGTTCACTGTTACAGTGCTGGAAACCCTCAGCTCCACACACCAAGTGTCACACAAATGCAAAAGGCCTATGGGCTGGCTTTGTGCTGACCTGTGGGAGAAGTGGGACTGACTGGAGTTCAGAGGTTGGCAGTAACTGTGAAAATGCCACTCACAATGTGTTCAGGCCCTGGGGCAAACATACGGAAGCAGCAGAGTGCCAAATACATTTAGGGTGCATTAACTTGACATAATGCTGCTGAGAAAGTAAAAGTGCATGTCCCACAGGATGCTACTCAAACAGGGGGTTTCTGCTGGAGTAAGCCCAAAGTGATTTCCTCCAGCCCAGAGATGTGTTGTCAGATACACTGTGAATAGTTCCCACCCACAGGTGAATACAGCAGGGATTCAGATTCACTGCAGGTGTAAAAGCATGTGAAGTTTGTGACCGTGTGTCTGACAGTTCAGTCTGTGGAGCAGAGGCTGGACCAGCTGCCTGCAGGGCTAGTCTGCAGCTCATGTAGCTGTACAGAAACAGATCATCAAAAGAACAACATCTGAAGAGAGAAAATCCAACTCTTTAACACTCTCATGTTACCAGCACATAGGATTACAAACACTGCACAGTAACACACTGAGACCAGGCTCCCAGACAGTGAACCCGTGGACAGGGAGACAAGCCAGCAGGGAAAGAAACAGAAAATGAGACAAACATGCTAATGCTGCTTTTTGCTTCCCACACATTCAACCTGGGTTTAAAGGGTTTTCCACCACCAGGTATATTACAAGAGCTTTCAGTTTAAGTAGTCATGCAAACCCAAGTAAATGGAAGCTGCAAACACAGGAGGTATGTTAGTGGTTAGTAGAATGCAAAATGCAAGTATATCTCCGCCTCTCTCATTAGTAACATCAGTACAGTCCTCACACAGGCTCGCTCTACTTCTTGTATAAGTTCTTTGCCAGTTAAAATGGTCCCAGTTCAAAAGTTAGCCCTCTTCTGAAATGAGGCACAACTCCTAGGTGACACAGAGCATAGCTTACAATTGTCCTGGATTGTCTGTGACAGTCCCACCAGTGCCCAGCGGGTCCCGTGGTGTGGGAGCGCTGCTCTTGGAGCCCCCACACCGCGAGACTGCTCCTGCAGCTCCTCTGATCGGCACCCCGCTCCTGCGCCACCAGGCCGAGCAAAGGGGATGCCAACCAGAGCAGCAAGAAAGGAAGAGAAAAGGGTGGGTGGGGAGGACAGACATGGAAAGGGAAAAGAGGAAAAACAAGAAGGTTGGGGAGAGGAGAGAGAAACATCAATCAATTAATCATCTTGGCCAACTCATACAACCTCAAGACATTTTAAACTGCTCCTCAGCCTCCTCTCTCCTGTTATTTTTCTGTCCTAAAGCTGCTGATGGAGACAGTAAATCTTGGGTCCCCCACAAATGTACCAGATCATGATTTATTTCAAGTCCTGTAAGTAAAATCTATCATTTAACTTCCATGTTCCTCTAAGATATTTACAGAATCATTATTTTTATTGTAAATGAATGAGACAGGAAAAGCACATTTGATAAAGGGCTTTCATCTTCTTTTCTGAGGAAAACCTTAAAACAATCCTCAAGTTTGTAATATGTAAGGTTTTTACCCTTTATAGTCATCAAAAGTCTCTACCCAGTTTGCTTAGGGCCTCGATACCCTGGAGATCTGGAGAAAACCAGAGTAGTGTGGATTTCCTTTTCATCTTGCTGTCTGTGCTAAGCCCAGAGCACATGTGAGGATACCCAGCAGCTGCTCAAAGTCACAGCTAGCATTGTCACACCAAATCTGTCCTGCGTGCTCTCTCATGATGGGAGACAGAAGGGAGAATTGCTGACTCCTCTTTTCTGACAAAAAGATAGTGGAGTAAGTACTTGTGTAATTTCTGGGGGAGTTATTTGTGAAATTCTGATTCCTCTGCAGAAGGGTGGTGTTCATTGCATTTCCCCTCACAGCCCAGCACTGCCTGCATCAGCTCTCAACCATAAATTGCTGTCTCCTCAGGAGACACATCACATAGCTCCCGAGATCAAACACCTCCTGAATTGTACAGTGATTTGTTATTTCCAGAGAGAAAATGTACTTTGAGCTTTTCAGGTTCAGCACACTTAATATTAGAGAAGCAGAGAGTCCTGCAAGCTAATTCTAGCAGGCACAAAGGTTAAAGATGGAAATGGAAGTGTAACACAGAGGAAGATAAAGCAGCTATCTTCTTGAACCAGAACTGTCTCCTAGGTGCCATGTGTGAACTGAAAATACTTGTTGCCATCTCAGCCCTGTGCACAGAGATTTCAAGACTCTACATCCTGAAGACCCGTTGATTCAGAACTTAGATTTTCCTGAACATTGACAGGTGAGTACTTGTAGACTTTTAATTGCATCTGGTTTGATTGACTGTCAGTTTGGACCCTTGTAAGGTGCAAAGAAAAGTCAGCCTAGTGTTTTCAGGAAGCTTTTAGTGGGCAAACTCCACTTTGGATGCAGATTTTACTGCATCCAAACCCCAGCACAGCTCAAGGCCCTATACCACCATCACAAACTGAAGCTTTGCCTGTATTTCAACATAACATTTCTGCTTCTGTTTGACTCTGAATTTTGGTAATTTATATTAATCTGATGAAGAAAGGGAAGTGACTGTATCACTGACTAACAAGCTATATGTGCAAATCTGGGATCTGGTGAGAAATTTATCAGAACACCAAACTCCAAATACCAAAGATGTGATTATAAAGAGGACATACATGTGTAAATAGCTGTGACTCTTCAGCAGAAAAGATGGAAAAGACAGTTACAAGGATTTATTTGTAAGCTACATAAAAAGTACAAAGCTGTTGATTAAGTAGAAACAGTAAGAAGAAAAAAAGATATGAAGAGAATGAATACCTTATTTTTTGCTCTCTCCAGTCTAAAACTTGTTATGGTAGATTATTCCTTAAGGCTATTTTCATGTACAGTCATTCTGAAGAGACTATTATGGAAATCAAAGGCAATCTCACTGCAGAGGAGGTGTCTACCCCTTTACTTAGGTCCAGAAGCTATAAACAGAGTGGGTAGTGTGGAAACACTAGAGGAGCTCCCAGTTTCAGTGTTGATTGGTAGTTGCTGGTGGCACAAATCCCTTTTCCCTGTGTCACAGACTACCAGTGTTGTGTGACCCCAAGGATGCCCACTTCCTTCCACTCGTTCTGTCCTGCTTTGCAGGTACTGTGTGTTTTGTTAAAAAGGTTGGAAAAGGACAAGTGCCTACTCATTTCAGGGGTGTCTTCCTCCCAGCAACACAGCAGGTTCATCTCAGTCAGCTCATGCAGCACAGGACTGAGACACTCAAAAGTCAGGAAGCCTGAAACATATGTGGGGGACTGAGATACCCCTCTGAGAAGCAGGATACTTGCTGGCATCAGACCCAGGTTTCAGAGAAGGAAAGTTTCCTAGGGACCCAAAGGGACTCTGGTGATCTTCGCTCCTGGACTGAAAGTAGTGCTGAAAAGCTGCAGAAGACACCAATGCTTATGCTTATACTGCTGGTAATTCACCAGTACAAAACAACTGTAAACCCAGCTTAATCGGTCAATTAAACTCATTCTACAGTTGTTTTTGCATCATCAAATCAGAATAAAGCAGCTGGAAGGTACAAGGGTTTCTGGTGTCAAACATCTGGCCATTGCACTGTTTGGCACTTATTTCCTGGGAAATAATTTAGCAGTATTTGCCTTAAACACTTTTTTTTCCCCTTTCTTTAACTCATTCTCAAGACATTCATATTTACTAGATAATGGTGGTTCAGAGGCTGCCTTGTAAAAGCACTCCATTTGTTGACAGAAGCATCTGTGTGACAAGAACAGTAAGAAGGCAGCTCTCCACAGGCTCCAGAGCACTCTCCTCTTGCCATCCTGGCCTCTTCCTACACACAGCTCTCACCTTCTGCAACACCTATAGCAGGGATCCTACAGTGCACCAGCACTTCTGTGCTTAGCTCTTACCTCTTTTCTTTACTGTCCTCTCCACTATAGTTCTCCTTCCAGCTTCTTTTTTTCAGTATAATTCAGCCTAAGGCCATGGGAAATTTCAGCTTTAACAGTAACAAGATTATGTAATAATGAGCAGCTGAAAATCTTTCAAGGAAAACATCACCAGAAGCCTTAACTACAAAGTAGTTACAAGCTCACCCTATCACAAATGTCCTCCCGTAGCCGTATGCACAGATACACATACTAATGAGTGTAACTTCCTTTCTGAACAGCAGAGAACACAACACTCACAGGTGTTTTACCCACACGCACATATTTCTCTCCATCACGTTAACATGTGAACCCTGTGAACACCATTTCAAATGTTACTTTGGGAATTTATAAATTCCTGCCTTGTTTCTAAGGGCTACTTTCAGTGGTGTGAAATGAGATTCAAAAGAAGGCAATGTACATTTGGAAACCAACGCCTTTGTGTGACATACCTCTCTTCTACTGAAACTTCCTTCAGCTGCTGGTGCGGTTTTGTCCCTTCCATTTCTCGGATGCTTACTGCATAGATCTTAGTGGTATAGTCAATTGCTTTTTCTCTTGCAACATCACTATCATAACCTTAGAAAAATAAAACATAACATAAAACAAGCTACCCTTGTTTCATAGTGGAAGAGTAGAAAACAAGATCTGCACCAATAAAAGGAAGGAAACAAATCCTACCAAGCTCTCCCTACACTGAACTGTATCACGACAGTCTCTTGCCCACTTCAAGCTAAATGCCCGTGTGCGTCCCTGTGGAATGCAGGCTAAATTAAAGATGCATTTTACACAATCCTTTTTACCTCCATCTTCTTCTGCATCTGTGTCTGATTCTTCACTATCAACCAGCTTACTCTCCTGAATGCCCAAAAACTCTCTGGTCCAGATCATCAAAGCTGTATCAGCACCACCTACAGTCAGCAGCACAGAATCATTGTGTAACCACCGCACGTTGGTTACCTGTGCGCTGTGACCCACATACTTCTTGAACTTGGCATGTTGGCCCTGTAGCACAAAGAAGTCACACATTAGCAGTCTGGTATATCTCAATCATTGTCCCCCTTAGGTCCTTGTCTCGTGCAGTTTCTAATCAGAGATAAATACACGTGTTACCTTCACCGGGTAGGAAAACAGCTTCACAAAACCAAAGTCATCTCCTGTAGCCAGCAGCGTTCCGTCCTTGGTGAGACTGGCTGCGTTTACAACGGTGACGTCGCTGTGCATGGGCCAGATTCCTTCACAAGTAGGACCAAGAACACATGTCCAGGTGTCCCACTCAATCTTCTCGATCTGCAATCAGAATTTCCCCCAAAAAAGTCACCTTAATGTATGCCAAATGCACACTGGTTACGTGCACATCTTTTTCTTTGCTAGTTTTTAGTGTTTTGAGAAACACTTTCCAGCATTTGATAGAAACTGTATAGGTTCATCAAGAGACTCAAGACATGATACATTCCTATTATCCCAAAGTAGAACATGATTTGGGTACAAATCTTCTGAAAGCTTTTCTGAATTACATGCCCCAGATATTCAACATCATTAAAAAGCAGGTCATGCTGTTTAAAGATGGTTTATAACCTGTATGAACAGTGATTGCACAGAAACACAGGTGATTGTTCAGGAGAGGGGACTATGGGAAATGACTGCTATTAAACAAACAAATTTAGAGATACAAACAGGTACTTGCAAGTTCTAGCATTTATAAATACTAAGAGAAACACTATGCAGAATGACTAAAAAAGATCTAATTCTAACCAGTGTAAAAGGAAAAAAATTCTACCATTTGAAGATAAAATATGCTAATTGTCAACAGTCCCAAAAATAACTTTAACAGTAAAAAAATCCAGTAAGCATAATTCATACCTCTGCAATTCTTATAATATGCCTTTTCCCCCTTGGTGCTTCAAAAAATAGTTGTTCTTTGGCACCAGAATTGACTTGCAGTAACTTTCCTGGATATGAAATAAGAGTTTATGATGAATCTTATTAATGATTATTAATATTAAGAACTTTCATTTGATTGAATGAAAATATTTCGGGGGGGCAAGCTAAGAAATTATCCTCCTGAGAGTTCTTCATAGCAGAAGTAAAACAGATGCTTAGAATCACTCTCATAAGAATCCTATACTGCCGATTCAATGCAGGAATTTTGGAATGGCCAAATCACTTTCTTCTGCTAAGAAATAGTTTGCTTGTGCATTCATCATCATGATAATAGAAAGTAAAAAAAAAAAAAAAGCAAGCTATTAATTTTCAGAACTATTCTCCAAGACATCTTTGCCAAGAGTTAAGTACACTGCCAGCTCCAGTGGGCTTGGCACTGCTTAACTGGCACGTGGTCCAGCTACTCACCATTAACATCTTTTTCTCAAATGGTGACTGCTATACTAGTGTACATGGCTGCACTTTGAGCATCCTGAGCTCCTGCTGTTGGCAGTGAATTTGCACCACATTCTGGGGCTGGCACAGCAGGGGAACCAGAGCTCAGACACACAGGTGGTTCTGCACAGAATCACATTAGGCCCGGGAAGACTTTTTTGCACGAGCTCATTATCCATCCTGTCAGACCTAATTAGCTGTGACAGTAAGGCTCCCTAACTTCACTGCAGTGATTGTCATGTAATGCTCAGCAAAGAAGAGATGAAATTGGACATAAAAGGTGAGAAAGAAAAGTTGGCCACACACTACAAAGCTAGAAAAAGAACAGGGCAACGTTATGTTTGTAATTGACATTTTAGCCATATGCTGTCAGCAGTGAAGTACCATGTACTCTGGTACAAATGCTATGAAGTGAGGATGAATTCCACCAACAAAAGTAATTGCACTGAGCCCATATGGTGCTTGATGTTGAAAAATCATTTGCATCAGACATTACAGTTTATCTTAGCAATTCGTAGAACAGTTTTCTGATACTCTGCTTTACAGGCATTTAAAATGGGTATCTCTGTCCAACACACCTCTGGAGTCCCAGTCTATATGGGTGATGTAGCTAGATGCACCTTTACAAATCCCAACTCTTTTGCTGGTAAGCACGTTGTAAATGTCTACAAAATTGTCATGGGAAGCCACAGCCAGGTACTTTCCTGATTCTGTAAAGAAGAGACACTAAGATTATTAAAGGTGCACATGCAATGATTATTACATTAATTATTATGCATTTTGACTACTGCAGTGAATCCAAACACACCAGTTAGGGTGCATACAGCCAAGCACTTAAATGTATGGAGTGCATACAAAGCCAGTGTACCTTCTGAACAGTCAGGCTTTTGTCTAGAAAAGAAAAACAAACTCCAAGATAAACTCTGCCCTTCACCTTATCCTCTTGATTATACCTCGTGAAAACTTGATATCTGAGATCATTTCCTTTCTGTGGTGAAAGGATACCATGTCTTCAACTGTGTCAGCATTGACCACCAGAAAGCTCCCATCATTCAACCCTACAGCCAAGGCTTTCCCATCAGGAGAAAAGGCACAGCATCGTCCACCTACAACAGCAAATGGAAAGCACCATCTGAAGGTTTACAAACTCTGACTGAGAAAACCTAACAATAAACTGCAAATGCAAGGTTTTTACAGCAAGTACAAAGTATTAAAATAGAGTTATTTTTGAAAACAAATGTATTATGTGATAGAAGGGCTAGCATTACTGTTTAACTAAAGGGGAATGTACCCTCTGGACAGGTTGTTCTTGAGTTGACAGTGGTGATGTGATGTCTTGAAAAGGGTTTAGGTGGACTTAAGTATTCTTGGGAAGGAAAATTATTCTGAAATTGGAGGAAAATATATTAAAGTTAATTTTATTGTTATTCATTACAATAGATTACAGTCCTTTTTATTTCTGCCTTTTTCATTGACTTGACAGATGTCAAAGACAATTTCCTTCTCGTGCTTCCAATTTCTTAATGACCGTGTCCTCTTCCTACCTAATTAATGCCTGTGATGTGCACTGAATGCAAAGGTGAAGCTGTTCCAGAAACAGAGCAGCATCCTTCCTACCCATGCGTGCCAAAGGAGAATTACCTTTTTTGAGCTTCCTCACTGCCAGCATGCGGTGCTGGGACGAGAGCTCCCAGATCCGCAGCGTCTTGTCGTCACTCACTGTCGCGCACACGGGCAGGAGAGGGTGAGCTGCCAGGCCCCAGACCTCTCCTTCCATGTGTCCCTAAAGGAAAGAATGTAACATAAGAGCACACAATGCCTTTGGGTTTGTGTAATACATTCGAGAACTTGCCCTGCCTCCCTTTACAAGTCCCAGGCCAAAGGGCTCTAACCATTTCCTCTCAAAAACCTGCCACATTCAAAGAGCCCTGAATGGCTGCTCTGTTTCCTCTAACAAACATCTAAAATGACAACTGTTTCACTGCAGAATACACATTGAAGTATAGGACCCTTCAACATACACTATATTTAATTTCAGTAAAAGCAAATAAATGGAACCACGCTACTCTTCATTTTTTTATTTTTTTTTTATGTTGGGTTCTAAACTAAAAGGTCTAAAAAAAATGTTTAAAAATCACATCAGCCTTTGAATTGAATGGGCTGTTTGTTTTACCTTCAGAATTCTGTAATCCACAATGAATGTCAAAGTCATTTACATAAAAAAGCCTAAGCAACTTCCGCCTGAGCAAGGAATGCAATGGTAGCCAAAGGAAGAAAATAACTGGGAACATCTGATGATGTCTTGTATTTCTACAGGGAGTATTTTGATAAGGAAGATCCACACCTGAACAAGTAGTGTCATGGGTCCACTTTTATCAATTTCAAGTATCTCTCCATTTTTAGTTCCCACCAGTATATGTCCGTGTCCTAAACTGATGGCTCGAATAGAGGGATTGTCTTCTAAAAGTAAACCTAGAGAATAAAAGATATTTATTTTAGTTTTTTAGTATAAAAGCACAAAGTGCCTCATTTCACCTCTGGTTCATACATGATTAGTTCATGACTATCACTTTACAGACTTCCACACTGGTGCCTGAGGCAGTGCAATTTAACAGGTCTTTCCAACTCCAATTGGAAACAGGATTCCAAAACTCCAGTAGGGACCCTGGTCTTATACATGAAGACTGGTCAGCTGAGAAAGCTGCTAAACAGCATAGATTTTGGAACAGACAGACTCACAGGCTTGTGACATTTCTTCATAGGATCATTTCTTCAGTGAAAATAAAACTACATGTCACAGAATAGAGAATAGAAGAACAAACTACAAATTGCAGAGATTGTATGAAATACAGCTTATATCAGTGAAAACAGAAAATCCCAGTGCAGAGTAGTAAGAAAGATTTGACACCCATTACTGCCATTTTAGCAGCTTTCATGTATCTATGATTAACACATGCCAAAAAAGAATACCTTTAGAACTAGCAGACAGTGCAGCTCTTTTAATAGCATAGGTCTTCAGGCATCTTTCAAACATATCATCCCAAAGGGCCACAATTCCATCTTTTCCACCAGTTACAAAGCCCTGTATGATCACAGTATGAAGCATACACAAGAGTCAAAACTGGGAGATGTGTTAGGCACGTAATTTTTAAATGCAGGACTGCCAAGAAACGCTCAAGATGGGTGTTAAGGCAGTAAATACCTTATCCAATGCATGCATGGCAAACACAGGTCCATCGTGGGCCTTCACTGTCTTGAGCAGCAGAGTATCCTTCCAGATATAGATGTCTCCAGTAGCAGCGCCCGAGAAAACCAGGTCCTCGATCCGCCCGTAGGAAACACTCATCATGGTTTCCAGCTTCCCAGTACTTCCAAATGTTCCTCGCTTTGATGTGAAGCCTCCACCTGCAATATACACAGATGTCTCTATATTCCATCTGCAGCCATAGTGCTCGAACAGACAAGCATCTTGGCCCCATCACCTCTTGAGATTGCCTAAGACACAGTGGGTAACAGAAATACTGAAAACACAGGGAAGAAGGGAAAACAGTAAAATAAAATAAATCTAGCAATGACAGTTTTGAAGCTCTCTTTTTCAGACTGTTATTTCCAAGCAAATGATAAATTTTGGTGAGGAATCAAGTAAGAATTAATACAATGGCTGGCAGAATCTTTTTGGAACAGAACTGCCTGCTGAGCTCCTGCCAAGCCTTTTCCCTTTAGAGGTGACCACAAGTACTTTTAAGACATTAGAGGTTTGGTTTAGTTGTCCACTGGCAACCTGAACAATCAGACAGCAGTTTTGCAGAATGAAATGGCAGGATTTGCTCTTCTTCTGACTGTCAGAGAATCAACCTGTCACAGCTGTACTGTGACTGAGACAGCTGAAGTAGCCACATGCACCCATGAACTGAGCGTTCATAGAAAAACACACACACAATTACAAACCAATACAGGCAGTGCTGTCCTTGCATCAAATCACTGTGTATTGGACAGCTAACATCAGACTGATTCCTCACTCCACTGAGCAAATCTTTATTCAAAAAGACACCATTTTACTGCAGAGACACCACTCCTGGAGTAAGAACTGCTTAGTGCAAATCCCTGCAACAGAATTCGCCAAGCAACAATGCAAGTCTATTTAGTTACTGTAAAAATAACCTGAACATAAATATTGCAGGAAAAAAAGACATTTTAAATTGAGAGCACCTGAGCCACTTGAATGCTGTAAAGTACAGCATATGCACAGGAATTTCTTAAAGCGATGTAATTTTGAGCTGCGTGGAGTTGTATTTTTAGCTGCCCACCTTTGCTGACATTTACACAAGGAAGATGCTCTCCAAGATCTTTTTACCAAGTACTTGTGCAGTGTGTAAGGATAAAATATCATGAAGAACAAAAAAAATCCAGTCCTGAATAAAAAAATCCTCAATCAGAAACCAACGCTGCTGTCTTTCTCAGGGTGACAGAACAGCCTAGACCGAGAGCTACTTCTCATTCCAAACATTTTGTGTGTTGGTTTGCCTGATCATATCCTGATCTTAAATAATGGAAAACTGGCTTTTGTATTTCATTACTTAGAAACAGAAACAAAGTTCCTGTATCATAAAAAAGATATATTACCTTGATCCTTGTGATCCCATACTATGATTTTTAACCTAGCAGATACAATATAAATTACTATAACTGACCTTCTGCAAAATACCTGTCTCTTTATTTCTTTCTTTTGCCCAGGCACATATTCTAAGGCCTGTTCTCAAATCTCTCTTTCCAGCCTGACACCTTGAAATGTGTGCCTCCATCTCTGCTGAGTGAAGAGCAGCCCTACCTGGGAACTGCAGGGTCGCTGAAAGCTTACAGTGCAAGCACTACTGGTTTTAGCTGTGTGCCAGAGGCACCTCGGATCCAGCCACCAGCTGGCATGTTCACAGCAAGGGTCAAAAGCTGCCTAAGTGAATTACAGGGCTGGGTGTTTTCTGAGAGCCAAGGTTGCTTGTTCAGGAGAAATCCTGTATGGTATGATGAGAATTAAAAACAATTCACTGGAAACTGCTCTCCGAGAGAAAGGACTATTGTGACATTTGCTGATTCAGAGGTAGACTTTGACCCCTTTAGTGTATATATACAAAATTGCTTTACAAAAAAACCCACACTCTTAATCTGAAAACGTGATGTCCTTGTATTAAACAGATATATGGTATCAAATTAAATGCTAAATATCCAATACAGTACCTGTTTGTTGCCAGAATTTGATGTGCTTTATCCCAGCTGTGACTAGTCTGTCTACATGATGTGGATTACACTTTACTACAAATATTTTCTCTTTATGACCCCTGCAATAAAAATAAAAAATTTAAGAACACAGTAAAGGTTGACTTGACATTTCAGACTAATTTGTTTAAAATAGGCATTTCATCACACCAGAGTTGTTAACAATGGGAGTCTAATCACCATGACTGTCAATTTTTGGTGCAAATACAGCAGTGTGGATCTATCATATTATGAGGATTGGAAGAGGAGTCACAGAAGCTGTGTCTACATTATCTCTACCATCATTACCCTCTCTAACAAAAAGTAGAGACTGTATTTCTAATCTGCAAGAGTTTAGCCTTGGAAGTGTGCCCCACAGAGCTGACAGAAGGTATTTAAGCATACACTGTATAGGAATTAGAGCACAGAAATGTCATGGATAAGAACTGTCTCCCACTGATTTCCAGTTCAGTTAAATCATAATGAAGAAGCAGGCAACAAAGGTCAACGCAATTAAGAAAATATATAAAGGGCAGCATAAATATTTAAATGGCTAAGAACTCAAATAATAAATATTTTAAATCCACTGTCAGGAGGAAAAAAGAGCTAATCTTTAACCTACCATGCTTCAAGAGGGCAAATTAAATAATCATAGAATCATGGAATAGGTTGGGTTGGAAGGGACCTTCCAGATCATTTAGCTCCAACCTCCCTGGTGTGGGCAGGCCCATCTTCCACTAGAAGCTTCCATAACAAATCACAAAAGTCTAATTTAGGAAACAGTTTTCAACACTTTCAAATTTAGTTCTCCGATAATCAGGAAATAAAATTGGGAGAAGATATTAACTTAACTGGAAAATCACTAAATAAGCTATGAGATCAGTGCAGCTTTCCTAACAGAAAGGGCAGGGAACTCCTGACTGAAACTGTTCACAGGATTTCCAAACACTAAACTGTAGCTCCCAAGGTTTTTTAATCAGGATATAATTGCTCTGAAACACCATTCTGTTTCCAGAGAGGTGTTCTGTTTTTTTTTTTTCTATGAACAGAGTAATACATATGGATGATATCATTTGGAAAAAGGTAATCATCACAGGGCACACTTAGACAGAAATGTGTTCTTACCTGGTTGTTGCTAGCTTTTCTCCTTTCTTCCAATCCCAAAACACAATGGCATGATTATCATCTAGCCCGACAGATGCCAGACATTTTCCATCAGCTGTAGAGAAGGAACACTTCATGTTAAAGTTGTTGATGCTTTAGCTGAAAATATAACAGTCAATGAATGCAACAAATACAATGCAACCTGAATTCCAAATGATGTACTATAAATGAAGCAAGAAAAGAAACTAGTACATTGAGAGTCTGGGGTTCAGATTCACTGATGGTGTTCAGTTCCTAAAGCAGACTGCCTAAAGAATTAGTTTGACCTGGTTTTGTTTTTCCATATTTGTATTCCTTATCAAACCACTGGCCTTTCCCAAAGGCAGACACAAAGCATTCATGTGTGTAAGCACAAGGAAGGTAGATAGGAACAAATGAGAGAATGAAAATCCATTTCATAAAGTCCAAGTACCCCAAAATCACATTACACTTTATTAGAAATACTTCTGATCAGATTATACTTCTTTTGCTTGAAATGCTGACAAGAACTAGTGTATAATGAAATGGGTGGTCCAAAGTTAATAGGCAATGTAATGAAACTATAAAGATTTTAAGGCTAAAATTAATTGCTGGCTACCATCTCTACTGCAGCAAAGACATAATGCCACTGATAATGAAAGAAAGAAAAGCAAGAACAGAGTAACATAAATGATTCAACAGCACCTAGGCATCCTTGATACATGTGTGAAATAATGGTAAACTGGACCATTCTTAACAAACTTTTAGAGACCAACTACTATCATGAGAGTTGGAAACCAAAACTGAGCTTATGAACATAAAAAAGGGGAGAAAAATACCCACCCAAAAAACCCATGGAGAGACGAGAAGTTAATGAGAAAGGAAAGCAAAGCTAAGGATACAGCAAGAACCATTCCAGAATCGTTTAGAGAGGTAATATGCTGTGAAGATAGCTGATACAAAAGGTAAATGTGCATCATGTAATATGGAATAAGAAATGGGAGGTTTTGTGCATTAACAGGGGCTATACACTCTGATTAATATCCAGAATTACAGATGTTAAATTAACCACCAGAGGGCACAAACAAACATCAGATGAATGTGATTATAATCTTTAAATTGTAACATCATCAGAATGGTCCTTCAATCTTCTTTCAGAGCTAGTTTAGAAGCCACAAAGGATCAGCAATTTCACAGTTGAATTCCAGCTCTTGGATGAACACCAAGGCTCCTATTCTGATAATGGAATATGACTCAGTTCCACAGACTTATCTTTGGGGAAGTAAAACTTTTTTCATATAGTCCTGTCTCAAAAATGTGATGTATGTCTTAATTCTTACCACATGTCTAGAGAGAATTGAATTAAAAAAAAACCCAAACTGACCAAACAAAAGGCAACAAAACCAAAAAATTTATTGTTTAGATAAATAGTTTGTGGCTTACCCGAAAAATCCAGTGCACACACTCCTCTTTGATGCTGGCCTTTGAGTAACGACAAACATTTCAGTGTCTGTGTGTCCCAAATGTGGATTGCAGCATCTCTTCCAACCTAAATCAGAGTTAATTGGAATATCTGCTCATGGAATTTCAAAGCACCCCAGTAGCAGTAACTAGCACAATGACACCTTTGAAACACACCAGAGGTAATTATTTTTCCACTTGCACTCTTTTATCTTTCTCAAGATCTAGTTTCTCTTTTAGATGAATATCAGTGGACAGTCTCTAAGAAACATCAGCATTCAGTATATTAGTGATGTAATTTAGCATGATATATTAATATATGTGAACATATTAATAGATTATATTCAGTATCAGATAGCAGTAGAGTGCCCAACATAAAATAGCTGTTATCTGAGTAAGGCTTTTGAAAGCTACTACAATACCAAAATACTGAGANGAAACACCATTCTGTTTCCAGAGAGGTGTTCTGTTTTTTTTTTTTCTATGAACAGAGTAATACATATGGATGATATCATTTGGAAAAAGGTAATCATCACAGGGCACACTTAGACAGAAATGTGTTCTTACCTGGTTGTTGCTAGCTTTTCTCCTTTCTTCCAATCCCAAAACACAATGGCATGATTATCATCTAGCCCGACAGATGCCAGACATTTTCCATCAGCTGTAGAGAAGGAACACTTCATGTTAAAGTTGTTGATGCTTTAGCTGAAAATATAACAGTCAATGAATGCAACAAATACAATGCAACCTGAATTCCAAATGATGTACTATAAATGAAGCAAGAAAAGAAACTAGTACATTGAGAGTCTGGGGTTCAGATTCACTGATGGTGTTCAGTTCCTAAAGCAGACTGCCTAAAGAATTAGTTTGACCTGGTTTTGTTTTTCCATATTTGTATTCCTTATCAAACCACTGGCCTTTCCCAAAGGCAGACACAAAGCATTCATGTGTGTAAGCACAAGGAAGGTAGATAGGAACAAATGAGAGAATGAAAATCCATTTCATAAAGTCCAAGTACCCCAAAATCACATTACACTTTATTAGAAATACTTCTGATCAGATTATACTTCTTTTGCTTGAAATGCTGACAAGAACTAGTGTATAATGAAATGGGTGGTCCAAAGTTA
Source organism: Ceyx cyanopectus (assembly GCA_013401355.1). Classification (NCBI taxonomy): domain Eukaryota; kingdom Metazoa; phylum Chordata; class Aves; order Coraciiformes; family Alcedinidae; genus Ceyx; species Ceyx cyanopectus. Next base: position 37,632 of record VYZU01079469.1, read on the forward strand.
ATAGGCAATGTAATGAAACTATAAAGATTTTAAGGCTAAAATTAATTGCTGGCTACCATCTCTACTGCAGCAAAGACATAATGCCACTGATAATGAAAGAAAGAAAAGCAAGAACAGAGTAACATAAATGATTCAACAGCACCTAGGCATCCTTGATACATGTGTGAAATAATGGTAAACTGGACCATTCTTAACAAACTTTTAGAGACCAACTACTATCATGAGAGTTGGAAACCAAAACTGAGCTTATGAACATAAAAAAGGGGAGAAAAATACCCACCCAAAAAACCCATGGAGAGACGAGAAGTTAATGAGAAAGGAAAGCAAAGCTAAGGATACAGCAAGAACCATTCCAGAATCGTTTAGAGAGGTAATATGCTGTGAAGATAGCTGATACAAAAGGTAAATGTGCATCATGTAATATGGAATAAGAAATGGGAGGTTTTGTGCATTAACAGGGGCTATACACTCTGATTAATATCCAGAATTACAGATGTTAAATTAACCACCAGAGGGCACAAACAAACATCAGATGAATGTGATTATAATCTTTAAATTGTAACATCATCAGAATGGTCCTTCAATCTTCTTTCAGAGGTAGTTTAGAAGCCACAAAGGATCAGCAATTTCACAGTTGAATTCCAGCTCTTGGATGAACACCAAGGCTCCTATTCTGATAATGGAATATGACTCAGTTCCACAGACTTATCTTTGGGGAAGTAAAACTTTTTTCATATAGTCCTGTCTCAAAAATGTGATGTATGTCTTAATTCTTACCACATGTCTAGAGAGAATTGAATTAAAAAAAAACCCAAACTGACCAAACAAAAGGCAACAAAACCAAAAAATTTATTGTTTAGATAAATAGTTTGTGGCTTACCCGAAAAATCCAGTGCACACACTCCTCTTTGATGCTGGCCTTTGAGTAACGACAAACATTTCAGTGTCTGTGTGTCCCAAATGTGGATTGCAGCATCTCTTCCAACCTAAATCAGAGTTAATTGGAATATCTGCTCATGGAATTTCAAAGCACCCCAGTAGCAGTAACTAGCACAATGACACCTTTGAAACACACCAGAGGTAATTATTTTTCCACTTGCACTCTTTTATCTTTCTCAAGATCTAGTTTCTCTTTTAGATGAATATCAGTGGACAGTCTCTAAGAAACATCAGCATTCAGTATATTAGTGATGTAATTTAGCATGATATATTAATATATGTGAACATATTAATAGATTATATTCAGTATCAGATAGCAGTAGAGTGCCCAACATAAAATAGCTGTTATCTGAGTAAGGCTTTTGAAAGCTACTACAATACCAAAATACTGAGACTGACTGGAGAAACCCCCAGAGCCCCCAGGATGTGGATAAAACACAGCTCCTGCATTGTACAAATGAAAGCAGAGGCGCAAAGTGAATATAATAATTTTTTTGTGAGGCCACAGCATAAGACTGACAGTTTTGCTCTTAAAAAGGAATGATTTGATAATCACTTCAAATAGTTTCCACTCACATACTCCCCAGCAGTTTGGCAGGGATATGGGAAGTACACAGCTTACCTGCATGTAGGAGGAAACACTATACAGAAGTACACAGAGAAACACATTTTTTCTAATGATATCTTGTAAAGGGAATTTAATTTCCATATTTTGCTAATATCATCAGTTCTAAATACCCACCTGTCCAGTAGCAACATAGTCTTTCACCGGGTGAATGCTTAGGCTGAGGATGTCATCATCGTGCCCAAGATAGAGCCTTTGAGTGTGTTGCTGCCTGTTGTACACAACAGCTACAGCAGCAATATGATACACCACTTCTCCAGCCTGGGTGTAGAACAGGTTATTCCGACAGTCGTAGCCTCGGTAACTGCAAGAACAGGAACCAGGTTGTATTCTGTTTCAAAGCAATCCCGGAAAGTTGTTTAACAAATTGTGCAAATGAGTTGTGCATTAAGTGGGAAGGAGGACAGCTGTGGTGCCAACCTGGACACAGAACTGCCACCANATTGTTTAGATAAATAGTTTGTGGCTTACCCGAAAAATCCAGTGCACACACTCCTCTTTGATGCTGGCCTTTGAGTAACGACAAACATTTCAGTGTCTGTGTGTCCCAAATGTGGATTGCAGCATCTCTTCCAACCTAAATCAGAGTTAATTGGAATATCTGCTCATGGAATTTCAAAGCACCCCAGTAGCAGTAACTAGCACAATGACACCTTTGAAACACACCAGAGGTAATTATTTTTCCACTTGCACTCTTTTATCTTTCTCAAGATCTAGTTTCTCTTTTAGATGAATATCAGTGGACAGTCTCTAAGAAACATCAGCATTCAGTATATTAGTGATGTAATTTAGCATGATATATTAATATATGTGAACATATTAATAGATTATATTCAGTATCAGATAGCAGTAGAGTGCCCAACATAAAATAGCTGTTATCTGAGTAAGGCTTTTGAAAGCTACTACAATACCAAAATACTGAGACTGACTGGAGAAACCCCCAGAGCCCCCAGGATGTGGATAAAACACAGCTCCTGCATTGTACAAATGAAAGCAGAGGCGCAAAGTGAATATAATAATTTTTTTGTGAGGCCACAGCATAAGACTGACAGTTTTGCTCTTAAAAAGGAATGATTTGATAATCACTTCAAATAGTTTCCACTCACATACTCCCCAGCAGTTTGGCAGGGATATGGGAAGTACACAGCTTACCTGCATGTAGGAGGAAACACTATACAGAAGTACACAGAGAAACACATTTTTTCTAATGATATCTTGTAAAGGGAATTTAATTTCCATATTTTGCTAATATCATCAGTTCTAAATACCCACCTGTCCAGTAGCAACATAGTCTTTCACCGGGTGAATGCTTAGGCTGAGGATGTCATCATCGTGCCCAAGATAGAGCCTTTGAGTGTGTTGCTGCCTGTTGTACACAACAGCTACAGCAGCAATATGATACACCACTTCTCCAGCCTGGGTGTAGAACAGGTTATTCCGACAGTCGTAGCCTCGGTAACTGCAAGAACAGGAACCAGGTTGTATTCTGTTTCAAAGCAATCCCGGAAAGTTGTTTAACAAATTGTGCAAATGAGTTGTGCATTAAGTGGGAAGGAGGACAGCTGTGGTGCCAACCTGGACACAGAACTGCCACCACACACAGGCTGGGAGACACTGCCCCCAGAGCAGGCACCAGGCAGCTCTCAGGTGCTCTCCTTTGCACCTAGCTCCTCAGTAGCACTGAGCTCACTAAACAAATAAATACATAATTCAAACAGAATTGTGCCCAGGTAAGTTTTACAGGGAACTAGACTCAAGCAGATCTCTATCAGGCATCACAGCTATCATGATCAGCTTAATAGAGAACCTTTGCTGCAGGAAACATAAGGTGTAGTTAACAGCTGGTTGAAAATGTAATTTCATAAAATGGAATGCTGATGTATTATTCATCTACAGTATTTAAACCAGCCCTTGTTCCTTCCTTAACAAATACAACTGAAAAAAGAAAAATTGTCCAATTATTCAAAAATTAAGAACGGCAAACTAATTCATTTTGTGTAAGAACTGAAAAGTGCTCTGCTAAATGCTGTAATGTGAATGAATATCGCTGTTTTAACAATAGGCAAAAATAAATATTATCTCATATTACCCTACCCATGTATAAACTGCAACTTCAAACTGTCGTCGGGAGCTCTCTCTCTTTTAAGGAAGGGCACAGAGTGGTTTTTCTCTTTACTTTGCTGTTTCAGCTGAGGTAGGTCTTCTTTGTAAACCTGAAGAATAATTGTTAAAGTTAATTGCACTTCTCTAGTTTTCTAAATATTTGTATATATGAACAACAGTGAGTTTTAAGTATTAAATTTTATATGTGTTAATGATGTTCAGTAGTTACAACACAGAGTAAGTCACTCTTGCTCCCTATGGAACTTCAGATAATAATAATTGTTTTTCAGACAGTGAAGTCCCCTGATGTGGGAGAATCAAAACATTAGTCTGGAGTACTAGCAGCAGAATGTATTTTTTCTTGAAGCCTCCAGTGTCACATAGTGAAAAGGAATTTAAATATTGACTGGAACTCTAAGTGTCTTACCTTCAGATGTGCTTCAGTGTACATATTCAAAGCTGAGCCTAACGAATTAATTCTGTCTAGGGATTACAATGAAATATACAGTAACCAACTGCACTTAAAGAGATTTGTGAATGTGTCCAGAATCCCAAAGTAGAATTACAGCTGTATAAATACACTTCAGACACAAAATACTATACCCTTATATCTTTCATAAATGCTGAAACTGTGGAGCTGCTAAAGATGTTTGAATCATCTTCAAAGCTGTGGTATCAAACAAAATCCATTATAACACTGAAAATATAGCCTTCCTGTGCCTACTTTTCTGGGATTCTGCAAAAGGACAACATTGCCATTCCCACAGAAACCTATCTGGCTGCAGAGATGGAGCACTGGCTTTTTACAAGAAAGGTGTTCAAAGAACAGGCTGAGCTTTGGAAATGGCAGCCAGTAAGAGCAGTTGTCACTTGTTTATATTGTCCTTTTCTCCCAAGTGTTCTCATTCATTTCCCCTGGCTCCTCAGTCATGCTACCAACAAAACAATATGGGATCATCATTTACTAATGCATCTCAAAATCTAGTACCCTCTTCACTGCTTCATCCATGGCATCAAAAAGCCCCACAAACACAAATAAGATGAACATTTTTGCTTCCACGTGCTTTTGTAAACTATTTCCTTTAACAAAATGGAAAGTTCAGCTTGGGGTTGTCTCACACCTCCTGGGTAAGATTCTATTTGAAGTTGCTTTTTCTTGCATTAACCTGCTTGGAATATTGCTGTTTAACTGCCTACAGCTACTTTGTCACTTGTGTTTTTTAAACCCAGATGTCCTTTTTAACACATAGCATGGAGGAGGAGGATGGCTGATTTGAGTATAGATGGAAAATCAGGAGAAGGCAGAGGAGAGGAGGATGAGACAAGCACTCCATTGAGACGTGGAGTAAAAGAGAGGGGATGGAGAAAATTGGACAAAACCCTTTTATTTAATTTGGCAAACATGATCTAACTCTGTAATAAAGAGGTAAAATAAGCTGTAGTCCAAGGGTCTATGTAATTTAATGCAGAATCTAGGAAGTGAGGTGAAAAGACAAAGGATGGTCCTTGGCTAAAGCATGGAAAATTAGAGGTTATCCTCCCACATTCTAGAAAGCGGCTATATATCAGCCTTTGAATCACTCAAATCAACCTGAACCAAGTTCACCACCTGTTTCTCATGCTCAGTATAACATCCTGGGAGATCTGCTCTGAGGAAGATCTGACCTTTCACCATTATAACTGATAAGGTAACAGGACAAGGTGACAAGTAATATTCTATTCACAGTGACAACAGATCCTGAAAAATCAGGCCCCAAATATTTTTAAATAGAGATGAAAGTCATAAGATAGACAAGAGAAGTTGATGCTTCCCTTCCTACAAATCAAGGAGAACAGCACCATTCCACATCACAGACTGTTGTGAAGATCAGTGCTTGCAAAGCACTCAGTACTATGGAGGGAATAAAAAGCAGTACAGGCAGAATAAAGCTGTTGCAGAGATGTGTCCAAACCATGTGATAAAGGCAGCTGGGAACAGCCTGATCAATGAAAGAGGGTTGAACAGTTTCCTGACAGTAAGAACTAAACATCCCACACCCCAAATAAGCAGAAGTCCTGAATAAATGTGTAATCATAATCCAAACACCTGAAAAGGGCAAAGCCATGCTTTGTGATGGCTCTGCTTCACTTCACTGAATTGGAATAATGTTTTCTAATATAGCAGTGTGGGTGCAAATGGTTTTGATGCCGGCAGGTGAAACCTCAAGCCAAGAAGCAGCAAGGTAAAAAGAGGCAAGAGCTGAGAGTGATACCAAGGCCAGTAAGAGAGTGTCCTGATGTGAGAGACTGTGACAAAATAGAGGCCACAGTCCTGACCACCAGGCAAGCCCATAGTGACATAAATCAGCACTGAAAGGCCAAGATAAAGAGTGAAATGGCATACTGCCTACTCCTGAAAACAATCCATGCACTAAAGAATAGTTATGTGATTTGTTTGAAAAAAAAAAAAAAAAAAAAAGGATTATTAGAGTTGAGTTTTACTTGGTTCCCATAAACTAGGGCAATTTTAATTCTTGGGCATGGTTGCTCTTGGCAATAGAAAAGAATCTGTTGCAAATAAATGAATTATACAGGCTTTATATTCATCGAGAGTATTCTGCTTTGAATATGCAGAAGTCATACAAAAACTCCATGAGCTGTACTCTACAAATTGGGATTCTAAACTTGATAGGACCGAAAAATCTTCTCTAACACTTACCATGGGAATGGGAATAGCAAGAAACTCCCACAAAATCTTGCTTAAGGTTATGATTGTAGGATATATTCCTTATTCTAACATATTGTAGTATATAAGCTGACGTTTTGTCTTAAAACACTTTTAAATTCTCATCTCTATCTAAAGTAAACTCTGTTTTTATGCATATTGGTTGCATAGTCAGCTGAACACTGTCAAAATAATCTTCCTAGAGTAGTCTGATGAATTAGGTGCAAACTTCTTTTACTTTACCAAACAGCCACAACAAATTGCCAAGTAATTGGTACAGTGTGTTAATTGTCACTCACCTGGCGATCATAGTTGATTTGAGCTTCCTGCTCAATGTCAGAATCTAACTCTGGCACATCAGATAAATCTGAATCTGATTCTTCACTGTAGGAATCAACTCCACCCTCTGCATAAAAATAAATAAAATAAACAAACATATTGGACACATCTACTCACAAGAAGATGGTATGTCATTTTTTATGTAATTTAGACTATGTGCAAAGCAGTGTTCAAGAACTTTGGAAGCTTAAGCAGCTTGTAAAAGTCATAAGGGCTGACTGAATGTGTCAAGTTCCATTTCTGTTTCTCCTGTTTCAGTGCCTGGGGCAGGAAGGTGGCAGAGGGAGGGAGAATAACTGAGTAGCTGCTGGTACATTTCCATCATCTGACAGAATGCTGTTTTCTTAACAGGCTCTGGAGTGAAAACATACAGAAATGGCAAATAAAATCTTCCAGTGTGATAGCTGTCTATGTTTAAAAAGATTTGCTGTACTATTGGTGTTTGACCAAATAGTGCAGTTTTCAGCAACTGCCATTATATGGATCATATGGCTTTTGTAGAATATTGTAAGTATCATGAATATTGTAAGAAAAACATTCTAAAGCTATCACATATATATGGGAAACTGCATTGGGAGGGTAAAGGAACAGTTCAACATGTGAAGTCAGACTCCTGAATGCAAGTTAGAGGGCTAATTTTGAAAATTTCATATGGTCTAGTAATCTTTCACTGAGTGTCTTTTTCACATACTTCCATAAATACTCCTTCTGTGCTCCTCACCATGCAGCAGAAGAGGTTTCAGAGAATCCTGTCTGAAACAAACAGTTGTCTGTGAAGGGTGTCCCAAACACACTGAGTATCTCTCACTTCAGGGAATTATAACAAATACATTTTCTGTTAATTCAGTAACAGCTTTTCCACTAGTGCTGCTTTCTGCTTTACCTCAGAAGAGGTCTGTCTTACCCTGTGGAGATGTTTCAAGGACGCCGTTTGTCAGCCCTTCTGGGATGAACCGCCACTGAAACACAGAGTGGTCGGCACCTCCCGTGCTCACAACCCACTGGCAGTCGTGGGACCAGCGCACGTTGGTTACGTGTGCTGAATGGCCAACGTATTTCCTAAACTTGGCTCCTGAGAAACAAAAACACAACTGCTACTATGATGTATTCAAACCAAGGTAGGCTTTTGGTGGAGAAACAGTTTAAACACTCTCATGAGAACTGGAAACAAAAAAACCCCAACAAACTTAAATGCCTTTTGTGATATTCTGATACTAAAAGTAAAATAATATAAAGCTAAATAGCACAAGCCAATACAAATAACAAGTTCACTTTTCAGAAAAAAAATAAATCTAAATCCCAGCAGGAAGTACCAGTACACAGAGGATTTAATTTCCACCTTTATGGTCATTATACACATGTATTGTGTATTGCAATATAAACACACATTCAAACTGATATGGTACGGTATCAAATACAACATTGAAGACCGTAAAAAATCAAAAGGTTGTTTTATTTAGTTTTGCTGTGTTTGTGCACAGTACAGTGCAAACCCTGAGGCAACAATCTACGTTAAAAGCTTAAGACAGATGTGATGTGAATAGTACACACCAAATACCAAGTTCTTCAGAGGTACAAAACACTGGCTTACCTTTCTTCAGGCATGGAAATCTGAATAATTTAACGAGTCCAAAGTCATCTCCAGTCACTAGCACTGAGCTGTTGTAATTTCCATCCACAGAGTTGACATCTGTAACGTTAGTGTATTTTGGCCAAATTCCATTCACTTCAGATCCTATCACACTGGTCCATGAGGCCCAGTGAATTCCTTTGATCTCATCTTTGCTGGTTAGATGCTTCCCAGCTGAAAATATGCAAGTGAATAATCTGTTTAGTCATTTGTTTTTCAGCAAACTCCATGTTTCCATCAAATCTATCCATGTATTCTTCTTGGGATTAGTCTTTTAAGTTCAACAAATTACAAAGATTCATGGTTGTAATTACTATAATCTCACATTTGTGGTATTTGATGACACCACACATGCCACAAGTTCTAATGCAGCTGCACTAAAAAGGACAATAAAAACATACAGAAGAAAAAAAATGTTAGATGATTCTATGAGTCCCAGTCAAGAAGCCCTGCTTACAGGTCTACTGTTTACGTCACATTTTAGTTGTTCTCTACAACACTGAAGTTCACTTGTTCATAGGAGGAGCCACTGATAAACTTACATGGCATCTTGTAGAAAAGTCTCTCTCCTGCACCATCGTTGGTTTGCAAGAATTTACTATCCACAGACCAGTCGATATGAGTTATAAAACTAGAAGATTTGTTGCATTCTCCTATTTTTTTGTATCTCTGAGCAACCGCATAGACGTCCACCGGGCCGTCGTTCGAGCCCACGGCGAGGTAAGAGCCATCTGGGGAAAACTTCATTTCATGGATCACTTCCTTTCGGTCTTTAATGTGAACGACCTCCGTCATGTCTCTGCAAGAGCCAAGAGTAAAAATGTCATCTGTAAACTGGAAAACACACATCCCACAACTATTAAGACAAACATTGATAGATTCACTGAATAATTTCTACAACAATAAGTGGATCTGATAAAAAATCATGTGGGGCATGCCAATCATCATTACAGATGATCAGGTTCTTAGAAACACTAAGAAAAAAAATACTAACTTCTAACGAAGTTTTTCTTAAAATGATGAAACCCCAAAACATCAGTAACAGTAGCAATTTTGTTGGCAAAATTCTTATTTATTCATAGCCACTTTTTTCCATGCAAAAGCGTATTGGAGAAAAGCATTCCTAGCTCTGCCTTGTTACTGAAAACTGGCAATATAACTATTGCATGGTGGTAAATGCTGCTACTGAGAAAAACAGCTAATTCTCTGGGCTATTCCACAGATCCGGATCCTTTAGGACCAAGAAAAAGGAGAACAAAGATTCAAGTCACTGAGTGGCAATTCAAAGAATTGCCAACAAACCACACTGCCAATGTCCAGTTTCCCTGGCCTGGGGGCTGCAGATTTGTTACCCTGTCCCAGAGAAGGCCCAGATGGAGAAGCAATTGCCCTCAGAGCCTTGCACAAGAGTGTTGCCACTCTTCCAGGAATAACACCGGGCTTATCACTATCTGCCTCTGCCAGCTGGATCACAAATAACGTTAGGTATCAGGGAAATTAGCAAAGACAAGATTACTGTGAGACAAAGATGATTAACTTCTTGAGACAATACTAGTCCTTTAAAGGATTTAAATGAGTATGAACAAATAAGTTTTGTTGTAGTCATGAAAGCAGTACATTATATGAGTTTTCTCACAGGACTCACAGGCTTTTCCCTCCTATCAGCTAGTGGTTCTAAGGATTTTAATATGCTAACCAAACATATGCCATAGTATTAAGGAAGCAGTTAAAACAGTTTATGTGCTCTGAAATGAAACAATTTTGTTTGGCCACTTCTCTCTACGGCTGATTTTATGTTTTACCTGCTTTTGTGTGTCTTCCATAATAGTATTGCAGACAGAAAGTGCCTACTGCATAAGGTGCATTTATGCAATGAAAGGCTTGTCATCTAATCTGAAAAGTGGAATTCACATATAACTTGCAGATGCTTAAGGATATCTTTCAATCATTAATTCATCTGCCCCGTACCCATTTTTGTATACATCAGAAAATCAGCAATGTGATCAGGGAGATCCTTCTCAAAAACTGTTATCTCTGATATGCACACTGCTTTGCACAGGATGTCTGTATAATTTCAGAATAAATGCAGTTTTTAAATACCAAACTTAGTAATAATGCTGATATAAGATTTTAAGAGCTAATACATGGAATTAAATAAAGAACAGGGCTTCTTCTCATGGCCAAACTGCCACTCTGTCAAACACCGTGTGAAACTACAGGGACATATGTGCCGCTTTTACTCTCTGTTTCTGATAAAATATCCAATGATCCTTTTTTCCATTTTATACAAGTAAGAGAGTTTATAAAACCATCTTGAGTTACTCAGGAAAAAGTATACTAACACGAGGATGTTTTCTCACCTTACCTTACTCTGAGAACAATGAAGGAGCCGTCCTTCATCCCAAGCGCCAGCTGCGAGCCATCAGGGCTGAAGGAGACGCTCCGCACAGCCTCCTCCATGTTACAGCGAGCGATCAGGGCATGGTCAGCTAGACTCCACAGCCTGCACCAGAGCACGTGGAAAGCAGACTCCTGACTGCACAGTACAACCACAGCAGCCACAGCAACTCAGCTGGCAAAGGCCCATTTGCACGTGTCCCTTGCATTAGGATTTCACGAGGTATTGAGTTCCTCTCCAACCATGGAGTGATAATATCATGGACTTGAGCTCACAGACTTACAGAAATATAGTTTTTAGAATCACAAAACTGCTTATCAATCCAGAAGAGAAAAAGGGTATACAATGACTGTCTGAATCAGTGCAGTGACACAGAATTTTCTGACAATGGCACTGAATGTCTTGGCAAATAATATCCAACTAAGCCTTCAGACACTTTCAAGTGAAAATTTATTACAAAAATAGAGGTCTCTACTGTCCCCAGTTCTAGTACGGATGGCACCTCAGACCTGAAGATGTATTTGTGATAGCAGAAGAGAAAACAGGGTAAAACTGAATTATATAATTATTTGGGGTTATCTTCGGCCTTTACTCAACTGTTACAACAGAATTTCTCTAGCAGATTAATGAGAAAATGCAGTTTCTGTAGACAGAAAGGGTCAACACAGATCAGACTAGAATTTCCACTGAGTGGAAGCAATAGTCAGCAAGCATAAAAATCCCAACCATGGGGAAATTTTTCTTCTTGTAGCATTGAACAATCTAGCAGACAAGTCTGTATGCTGATTTACTCATTTAGTAATTTTAAATAGAAAGAATCAACCAATAATCTATGACATAAGATGGAGAAAGGCAAATGATGCACCCATATTTCTAGGAAGAACTGGAGAGAGTTTCCTAGATCACTACAAGCTGGTTAATCAGATCTCAGCAGAAGGTATACAAGACTTCTTGGGGTAGAACATTCAGTCAGCAATACCTGACTGCTTTTATTTTGAGGACAGTGTCGTAAATAATACATCTGTGACAGATGTATAAAATATTCAGTAACATATTGAAATACTTGTGTATGTGATTATTGGTGGAACTCAAGAAAATGCCAATTTGTACAAGAACTGTCATGTGATACTGGATGAAGCTTCACAGCAAGCTTTGCAGAAAGAAGCAATGAGCCTGGGTGGGAAGGCACTACTGAAGATCTCTAGGCACATGTTTTTGAATAGTAAATGTAGTATTTTCACTAAAGACACTGGCACAAAAGATGAGAATGCTAATGGACAGCAAGCTGAGAGGCACTGTGAACCCAGAGAGGGATTGCTCATACTGGAAGAAACATAAGTTTCTTGATGATGAAACAAAGAGACATGGAATGAAATTTAACCAAAGCCCATACTTTCAGAGCCTCACATCTATCACTGTGCTAGAAGCTTGAAACACAAGTGGAACCAGCAAAAAGGAGCAAGATCTCACACTGTTTTTTAATTATAGAATGACTATGATCCATGAGTGAAGTGTAGACAGAAAAAGGGCAATTTGATCCTAAAATAAATCCAGGGTGCTATTAGAGGAGGTACACCAAAACAATAGCACACAACACAGTGTACTCATCTGGCATGCGGCATGCTCTTTATGAATTATCTTGAGAAATCAGAATAAAAACAAGAACAGATGCAGGGAAGGATTATTAGGATGATTAAGAGAATGAAGATTGTATCACATTAAGGAAGACCAGAAGAGTTTAACTTTTATACCTGAGTGAAACAAAAGCTGGGAGTGGATAGTACTGCTTCCAAAAAGACTTCAGTAGGATAAACGTCAAAGGAGAAAAAGTTATGTTGAAGGACCATGTTGGCACTGGAACAAACAGCATAAACAGAACATGAATACAGCCTGGAGAGAAGGAAGCTTCTGATCACCCCAGCAGTAACAGTAGATACAGCCCTGAGGTAAGAGCAGTGGGGAAAAAATAGTTTGATCTATTTAGTAGGATTACAGACTTTGCCCCCCTGACCTGAGAAAGGCTGGTACTGTATGAGCTGAGCCACTAATATGTTAAAAAATGGCACTGTCTGAATTAAACTCACATTTTCTAGTGCCTGGACAGTTAAATGGCTGTGTGATGCAGTGCAGTAAAACACCTGCACTGCTAGCAAAGGCACATTTCAGAGTGGCAATGTTCAATGGCATCGGTAACATAACAACAGCTAGCAGAACTGCAGTCATCATGAGAGCACTGCTGAAGGCTTCACGTGCACAGAGCATGCTTGCACAGAACCTCACCACGGTGTGCACCCTTTGAGGCAGCAGCACAGTACCCAGCCCCAAGCCAGTGCTGAATTATCAGGCTAACCAAGAGATGAGTCCAAGACAATAAATCCAAAGTCCTGGCCTGTTAGCTTGAGGGCAGGACAATGCTAATCCCAGCTTTGCAGCTCTTGTTTCAGAAGGGGCTTGCATCCTACCAGAAGGCAGCAGTGTGAATTTGTGCCTGGCTATGAAACTGTGCAGCCAAACCCGAGCAGGAGAGACTATTCAAGTGTTTTATAAGTGGAAAAAAAAATAATGCTAACGTGTAGGGAACGGGGAGATAACATGACTGTAGTGAACAACCTGCATTTCTGTTAGTTCCACGATGTGAATGATGTTAGAAAGAGATGAGGAATAGGAAACCAGTACAAGTAAGAAGAGAGAAAGGAAAGGGAAAAATAATTCCAACTGACCAGTGAGCTTCAAGGCAGAGATGACAATGTGCAATCTGAAGGAGTATAAATTAGAAGCTGTATGTATGGTAAGAGATTGACTTTTCCCATTGAAATATGGCCAAATGGCAGAATCCACACATATGTTTCTGAAAATCTGTTGATTTTTATTTAGCAACTGCCTAGGGTTGACTTGAAAATATGCAATCAAATTATCTCTATAAGATGAAAAGCAGCCAACATCTATCTGGCATAGGGCTGGAGAAAAGCTTGATGGGAGGGTTGGAAATTAGGATGGCAGGGTGAGGAAAAACCACTAAGGTGGAGATTAGGGGAATCAGAATTTAAGAACCATTGTATGCACTGTGCTGCAAGGGGAAGGGCTTCAGGGCAAGAGCAGAAGCACGGTGTGAGGAAAGGCTGAGGAAAGTGCTGGAATGAAGTCAGGTCTCCCAAAAACTTCTCTAGTCCCCATGGCTAGATTTGGCAGCCAGGAAAATCTCCCTCTAACTGTAAGTAATTAAGCACAACATGCAGTGCCCATGCCCAGTTGAAGTAACACAACTCTGTGATTATGTACATCCACTAGAGTGAAAACCTTAGCTTAACCTCCAACCTTCACTGTGAAGCCCTGCTAAGCACATTTAAACTGCTTAGCTTACCAATTTGCCAGATTTTAACAAGGACAGGAAAAGAAACACCCTTGACTTTGTGACAGCTTCCACAAATGTGAACAGAATGTAAATCCCTGCTACAAAGGCTTGATGCACAGGTGATACAACCAGACATCTGAAAGACCTTTTTCACCAGGATACAACAGTGCATTTGCATTAATCTCATTTTCTGACATGTTAACTGAATTGCTTTTAGATCAGATTTCCTAAACCCCAAGGCACACACCTGCTGTGCAAAAGCCTGGTTAGAGGTATTTAGGTTTTAGGTTTGTTGCATCTCATTAACAGAAGTATAAGGAGACTGTTCACCATTTAGATATGTACACCTGCTGGTCAGAACAGTAATTCACTGGTACTCAAAGCAGACTGTATAAAGCCATCATGTTTTGAACACAAATTCTGATTCCTTTCACATGATGCATGGAGCCCAAAGATGAGGGCTGAAGAGAAAAAGCAAAGAAAAACAAGGGAAAACAAACAAAAAAAAAAAGTTGTCTTGATGGAGTCTTAAAATAAGGCCAGAAAGTAAATAAATTGCAAATCAACATGCACATGAATGTATAAAAACCAAGATCCAACCTTACCGTACAGAGCGATCATCACTGCCCGTGACTGCTAAAGGCTTCTTTGGATGGACTGCCAGGGCCCAGAGCTCCCCTTCACAGTGGCCCTGCATGATCAGCATGGGTTTGTCTCTCTCTCTCACTAGCACCTCAAATATTTCACTGTCTTGTGTCCCTGCTAAAAGTCTGTCTGCTTTCCAACAGACACTTCGGATGGACAAACCTTACAGGGGACAGAACAACCTGAGATTAATGGCAATGGCAAGACAAAATAATAGCACAAATTAAGATCATTAAGACTACAAGAATTGATTTATAGCAACTGTTATTTTTTGACAATGAAGTTATAATACATCACAGTTGACTAAAATCTCAAAACAGTTCTGTGAAATTAGCTTCATTTGAAAGAAAAGCAGAAGGTGCAGTCCTGGGAACATGAAGAGTGTCTAACATTCCTCCACCAGATTCCCAAGGGATCAACCTCTTTTGCTTTGTGTTCACCTTGGGAATTTACTCTATTAAAAAAACCCAATTTTATTTCCCTTGATTTAAAGATTTATAGTTTAAATTAGGCAAGGTTCCTGTGACTGAAACTGGTTTAATTCCTTTTCTAAGTACTTTGTGCAAATTTAAATAAAATGTTGAATACAATTGTAATGGTCAATTTAAATGGTTTGTCTGTGTTACCACACTTCTCCACTTCAGTCCAAACTGATTATTATTAAAAATTTTAAAACACAACTTCAGTATAAACTGAGTTTGTTCGGAAGTTACGACTGATACTGTCTTGATGCAAACCAAAGGCCACACAAGAATGAAGTTCAGATGTTCCATGGAAAATAGGTATTGTTAAGTTTTAGAATAGGAAGTACATCTTTTGATGTGGGAAGGGTAATGTTTTCTGTTTTTTCTGAAACAGGAAAAAGATAACCATATTTTTAATGATGGTGACTGGTGTCAGTGCATGCTGGATTTTATGGCCTGCAGTCATCCTCAAGGTTCTAATTTTTCAGCTGTCTTTGACAACTTCTTTTGAGGACCAAAATCCATGAGTTTACACTACAGCAAGGCAAACTGGTAGAGCAGGATTCATCTAAGGCTGTTGGCAGTTTGCTTGTTGGATGAGTCTGGATATTGCATTTCACAAGTGTTGTGACTACCATCACATCTGGTTTAAGCAAGGTGAAAAATACACAGAACCAGCGTTTTACTAAATCACAGGGCAAAATATCCGTAATTGAGAGGAAATGTTATCCTTTTCAGTGGCCTCTTGATTATTTTAATGTTCATTTTAGTATGAAAACTAGGTCTAAAAACATAAGCTAAGCAACAGGGGAACCAACCATGACAAGGTTGTCTGCCAAAAGCATACAAAGCCTACTTCAGATCCAAATGGCCGTGTACAATTCTCAGGAGACTAAGGTCTTGATAAAGTGCATTGTGATCCATGGAGACCAGAAGTGCTCTGAGAGCTTTATCATGAACTAATGTGGTGACTAGGCTCATAAGAAGCATGACTGGATTCAACAAATGTGATGGCCAAGAATGTAATAACATTGCCTCTATGAAATAAGCCAGGTGGACCATTCCAAAGGCACCTCACGGAGTGCTCAGATGCTCAGCATCTCTGAATACCAGTTTTCAGAAATGTCAGTTAGGTAAATGAATTGTCATTAATTAATTGAGTTAAAGACTGGCTAACCTAATTCTCCAATCCTTTAGTGTTTAATTAGGTTTTACTTATCTTCTTGTATTTACATGGTAGGGAGCAGCAGCTATAAACATCCCTCTGTCCTATGAACATGGAAAACTCTTTAGGCTACACCATCATCAGAGGAAATAAAGGGAATACAGATCTCAAAAGTAAATAGAGTCATTAAGTAAAAAAAATCAACAGTATGCAGAGACCATTATACTTCAAATTAAATCATGTCATAATCCATTATCTAGCTGTGTGAAAAGCCATGAAAGCAATAGCTCTTTACCTTTGTACCCTTGGTCAGTCTCCCTGAGATCAATTTTAGTAATTGGTTTGAAATCAGTGTCCCACAGCCGAATGCACCCATCTCTCCCTCCAGTGGCAAAACCTTCCTCACAAGCATACATACTGAAAATTCCAGCCTGTCAACAAAGAGCATGACAAGTTTTAGAGTTCTTGACAATGGATTTAGAGACACAAAGCAACTGGTTTTGAACACTCTCGTTAAAGGCTAGAGACTGCTAGGCAGTAACATGTCCATCCAGAAAGCAAACCAGCAAACATAGGGGCATACTTTTATTTCAAGTGCTCCCACTTTAGTGATTTACGTAGAAGTTTTTTGTACCAGTAGCAGTGATATAGACTATTTGCAGAACTTTAAATTTGCTTTAATTAATATAATTACAAGGATTATTAAGTAAATAATGGAACACTTAAAATAAATAGTTACCCAGAATAAAGAAAACCAAGCAAATGAGCAATACAAATATTCTTACAGGTGTGGAGATGATTGAGACATTCTTTCATTAATTCAGTTCAGACATCATCTGGAATCTGACAGGAACTGAAAGAGTGTCAATACATTCTCTTTGTTGGAAAAGAAGTTGCTATTACAGTTTGCATTTCTGCTTCATTTTTAGAAGTGCCTCATTACTGATGACTGTGCTGTACTACATTGGAACACCTCATGGAATCCTTGCTGATTCAGTGTTTTATAAGAAAAGCCTCAGTTAAAACTCAAGTTGCACTGCATGGAAATCATTACAATGAAGAGCACATTACATCATATAGCACACATTATAGCACAAAACATCATATAGAACACATTATATAGAAATTGTATTTAATAATTATAATGAATTTCAATAAAAGGCTGCAAACTCGATTCTGTGAATCTACTACAGGGGCTTATTGCCTGCCAGAGACACCTCCATGTTCTTGCAGTTGCACATAAACACACCCTGGCAATTCCAGGAGTTCTGCAGGTAGGATGCCCACTGACTTCAGTCTGACAGCATTCCTGAATCAGAGGTTACTTCTGCAAATACCAATTACTCTCCTGCACGCCTGGGTCAGATTTGAAGGCCTGCTGGGAACCTGGATGCACTTTGAATACAACTAATCTGGGGGCATCAGGGAAAACTTTTAGGTTTGCAGTGCTCTGTATAGAAAGGTTCTAGAAGAAAACTATAGCAAAAACTGTCAGATGTCATATCGCTCTTCTAAGGAAAATACTCTTGTTGCCTTTTGTTCCAGACACCCATGCTAGAATGCCATTAGCCGCAATCATTCCAAACAGGGGAAGATCTCAAATGCATTTGAAACAAGACATGAAAATCCCGCTGTGCTCTTACTGTGGCAACAACACAGGCATAGGTGCATTAGACCAGAGCAGGTAGAAATCTAACAGCATCCTCCACATTTCCCTCTCTCTTAAATATAAGTGCTCCAAATTAGATGTTGTTTTGAAGTCAAATGGAGTAAAACCATTTTGGGAATGTGGTTGGAATGCAATTCATAGATTACACAGGTTTACTCCACACTGAAGTTTTCACGAAAGGTCAGTCTTCGGTATTGGGAATTTTAGTGGTAACATTCTATTTAAAATAAGATCTTTTGTTTGCCAACTATCTCAAAGTAACTTGCTCATAACTGTAGTTACTCAATCTGTTCAACTTTAGATTTAGAAACTTCACTTCAGATTTAGTCTCCTTGGTTAATTCAATGCTATAAATACCAGCAGTTCTGTCAGTATCTGTTCAGCAGCTAGCATCTGTTGACAAGATGTAAACAAAACACAAGATTCCTCATTAGTTCTGAACTGATGGACAGTCATAGGCATTCCTCTGACCTGAAACAGAAGAAAATCTCTGTAGTAAGCCTTCAAGAAGTCTTTCAAAGCAGTGAAGATTTCATTTCAGGAAATGCCATTAAAGACACAACTTACACTATGTGCTCCTTGGATTGTGCGGACCAAGTTCAGCCCTTTCCAGACGTAGATGTCCCCATTTAGAGCACCAGAGTATGTCAGCTCTTCTTTCGCACAGGATAAGCAAAGGATCGTCTGGAGATCTCCCGTTTTGCCAAATATCCCTCTCTTTGCTGTCAATGCATTTCCACACAATGTCCAGAACTGTGAAAATAAGCGGCATGCTAGGAAAGCTTTCTGCAGAAATTCTGTTTTCCTTTTAGTGCAGAACAGTGGACAGACACGGAAACAACTCCTGCAGTCCTGTCACAATGACTGTTGCTCCAAAAACTGCCTGCTTACCAAGGAAATCCCGAGAAAATGCAATGAGTCTAAGAACAAAATAAAAACGATCAAACTGTTTGCGAAGGTGAGGCACAATTGATTCACCATTGCAACACCTCCCCTGCTCATTACCTCACTGTCTTCTGTCATGGCTGCTGGGTGAACCTGCCAATGCAAACACACACCTTTGAAAGCCAGGAATGGCCCATTTTTCTTGTCCACAAAACTTAAAATATAGCTACAGTTTTGAAATAATAAAATACTTGATCTTAAAGAATTTACATGCCTGGAGTAGGCATTTCCTCACTTTTCCAGTACACTGAAAGAGATCCGTCCTTCCAATATAGTTACATTGACTGAGAAACCATCTGTTGGATGGAGACTGCAAAGGCTTGTACATGAAACACCTCTGAATGTGGCAGCAGCAGGTTCTCTAAGTGTGGAATAGAGACTTCATTTCTACACAGACACTAACATTTTGTGAAAAAGAACATACGACAGACCGGGGAAAATGTCAAGAGAATACAAAGTTTGTCTTAGAAGGTGTCTTTAGTGGTGGGCTAAAAATACAATAGCTTTTCTTTCTGAATCAGTGCAGAGTGCTTTTTCTTTTTTCATTTTTAATAAACATCATTTTATCAAGCAGGGAGGATAGTTAGTGCACTCAGCTCCCCCTCAAGGATCAGACCTTCCAGGTAAAGCAGAGCAAAGGAAATTTCAATTAGACGTGCTAGAGAAGTGCTGAAATACCCAGGGCTGCCAGTACAAGGGTGTTCTGGACACCTGCAGAAACAGAGCAGTAAATCCACGTGGTGTGGAACTGTCCTGAATGGACTTGCCAGCTCTGCTCTGTACCAGTTGAGGCATCTGTGGTCTATTACACACTGGAGAGACACCTTCAGAGATCCCACAGGAACACTGGAGTGTTTGACATACATTAAGTCTATTTCATTACCACTTTATATGCCTGCATCTTTTTTTGTGGCTATAAGCAGAATTTTTACATCTTTCTATTTGTACTTACTCCTATAAAATTCATTTAAAGCTCAATTCCACAAAATCCTTGGATTAAGGATTTTTATCTCAGATCCTCCTCTATTTCTAATTAAACTATATTTTCCCTTTGCCTCTTAACATAAGCCAATTCATGAGAAGGCAGTAGGAACGCTTCCCCCAGGGCTTTCATTGTGAGTAAAACATTTACTCTCTTCACTCCTGGTCAGCTGTGGAAGGACAAGAGAGCAGGTAGCAGTGTGAGGAAATGGGTGGAGGGAGGATCCTGAGCATAGTGTGAGATTCCTTCACTCATAGGCTTTGCTACAGTGGGGAATATCTGCTCAGCCAAACAAGAGCTGCTAGTGGCATCAGTGGCACTATTCCCAAGTATTAGTCCCACTTCTCACAGCAACACAATTACTTTAGAATTGTTCTTTTCCTTTGCTGCAAGTTAATTATCACATTCCCACAGCCTCACAATGAATGGCAAGGATACACACTGCTGTCTGAGCATCACTGGAGCCAAGGAACATCTAATAATTTCCCCACCACACTTCCACTCGTTAAATTTTCCTGGTATGCCCCCATCTACATGCATTTGCTTTGCCTGGTATTATGCATGTTCGGGGTAATTATGGCCATTTTCAACAGCATACAGGTGCCAAACAAAGACAGGTTTCAGAAAACAGCTTGCAGAATACAACAGATGGTATCACTGCTGCCAAAACCACCCACAGTTGTAAAGCGGTGGTGGCTTTAAGGGCACAAGCTTCTCAGTAACCAGAACTAGAGATATTAACTGGTTTCCTAAAGTTCTAGTTAAAGCTCTTCCCACCTCAGTCATGTGAAATAATTGCCATCTGTTAGAAACTCTCTTGATGAGACAGGAGAAAAATAGAAACCTGCAGGGAATATTGGCAAACAAGGATTTCTTTCTAAGCTTTTCTCAGGCACAAGAGTGTTTAATGCTAAATTTCTAGTATATATCTAGGTTCACATTTACATCACCTCCAGAGAAGGTGACTTAGAGGGAGAAAGTGATGTCACCAGACTTTTCAATTTCATCTCTACAAGCCTTGCACACCTTCTCTGGTAGTCCTGTAAATGCTGGTTGCATGACAGACCAAACTGCAGCTCATTCCACCCATACTTGTAACTCAGTTCCTCCTATACCTGTTCAGTAATCTTTTTGGGATGCTTAAGGAGAGAAATCACTAGAGGATGAGACAATTTGGAGACAATTAAGATGGAATGGAGAGGGCAGAGAACCCCAAAACTACAAGTATATAATGATGAAAATTGCACCAAATGGTCTTCCTGCCTGGTTTGTTAAG
The DNA here is from genome assembly GCA_013401355.1 of Ceyx cyanopectus. Lineage (NCBI taxonomy): Eukaryota > Metazoa > Chordata > Aves > Coraciiformes > Alcedinidae > Ceyx > Ceyx cyanopectus. Next base: position 58,868 of record VYZU01079469.1, read on the forward strand.
TGGACCTGCACCCCAGTCACTGCTCAATGTCTAAACTGTCTTCAAACAAAACATCTTGCTAAAATGTTCACAAAGCAAAGAATGAAAAATATAAACTGTCTTATATTTAAAGCCCTCATTATAGAAGAGGACAGATTTATTGCTTGACATTTCTTTCCTCTTCAACAAACTATAAAAGCTATTTACCTTTATGTGTTTTACTCCACAGCTGACAATTCTATTTGGCTGATATTGGTCCCAGGAAATATCAAATATCTGTTAAGAAATACAGTAAAAGCTGGTATTTAAATTATATAGCAATTGCTTTTTGGATCAGTTTGCTTTTACCAGTTTATAGGCATCATTTCTGTTGCAACATATTACTGAAAATGAAAGAACACTGTTTTGATAAATTTGGAACTCTTTTGTAAACAAAGATTAAACCAAATATTCAGGCTTCCTCACACAGTTCTGTCAACATGCCTCATTCCTGCCTTCACACTCCCAAACTATTCCAGCTCTAAGACATCATTCAACAACATTTACTGTCTCAGATAAAATGGGAATTTTGGCATAAGCCAATGTTCCTCAAGTTAGATGAATATAATTCACCTGGCCTAATCTATAGAGTTAACACGGAATTCTTCATTTTGATTAATGTTACATTTACAATAGCATGCATCAAAAAATGAAGATCAGATCCTACACAGCTCAGCAGAACAAGCTGGGTGTTCTATGACTATGGGAGTATGCCAAATGAAAAATACTGTGTGAAGTTTGGAAACAAAAAGTTTCTGTTCTGGCCCAGACTTTCATCAGTATGTCACTTTTAGACCTTCTACCTCTGTCATTCAGCTTTTCAACATCCAAGCTAAAGACCAGGGAGGTTACCACAGTCATTAGTTCCTTCAGAAGATGCGTGTCTGGAGAGGAAGACAGTGGGCATTTTGTTGGTTTTAGCTCTCCAGCTATCAAGTATAAATCACAGGAATTTCAATCGGCTTACAGGATCATATCCTCTTCAGCTTACCCATCATTCATTTCATACATGAGGAAGCACTGCCTTCTGAAAAATGCTGATCATCTTTATAAGCACTAGGATTGACACTAGTTCAAGTACTGTTGCACTTAAATGTTGTTAGAACACATGGGGTATTTCCCCTTCAGAAATGCTTTATGAGTCCTGCACACAAAATCACCAGAATTTGTGACCTATATGTTTTCTTCCCACTCCCTCTTCAGTGTAATATCTCCTTTTTCTGGTTGTGACAGGCCACTGGGACTAAGACTTCAGTACTTCTTGCCTGTCCTGAAGTCTTCTGCTAGTGATTCTGTGATTCTGTACAAACAAGCTGTAAGGGAGGGTTTAGTCTGCTGCTTTGCATACATAAATACTCCATCATGTGTAGCAAAACATGGTAATACCTCAATATTATAAAATTCTATCAAGTTATAATATCATAATATAGATAAAAGTTGTCAGAATGTCTCCATAACTTATTTTAATCTATGCATCCTTGTGCTCATCTATCCACTGGGGAAGTATTTTGCTGAAACTAAACCTAATTAACCATTTCCTAATCCTGAATAATATTCTGAATTCAAACCTGCTCAGTTCTCACATTTATTGAAGTTATGCTGCTTTACCTGAAGTTAACAGATATAAAAGGAATATTTATGCTCATTCTGTTTCTTCTACAGGTAACTGTCTTAAGCAAAAAAAAAAAAAAAAAAAAAAAAAAGAGGTAAAAAAAAAAACTTTCCCTCAGGAAAAACTGGTTTTTTGAAAAACCTAAAAGGGACACGNCTTTCTAAGCTTTTCTCAGGCACAAGAGTGTTTAATGCTAAATTTCTAGTATATATCTAGGTTCACATTTACATCACCTCCAGAGAAGGTGACTTAGAGGGAGAAAGTGATGTCACCAGACTTTTCAATTTCATCTCTACAAGCCTTGCACACCTTCTCTGGTAGTCCTGTAAATGCTGGTTGCATGACAGACCAAACTGCAGCTCATTCCACCCATACTTGTAACTCAGTTCCTCCTATACCTGTTCAGTAATCTTTTTGGGATGCTTAAGGAGAGAAATCACTAGAGGATGAGACAATTTGGAGACAATTAAGATGGAATGGAGAGGGCAGAGAACCCCAAAACTACAAGTATATAATGATGAAAATTGCACCAAATGGTCTTCCTGCCTGGTTTGTTAAGTGGACCTGCACCCCAGTCACTGCTCAATGTCTAAACTGTCTTCAAACAAAACATCTTGCTAAAATGTTCACAAAGCAAAGAATGAAAAATATAAACTGTCTTATATTTAAAGCCCTCATTATAGAAGAGGACAGATTTATTGCTTGACATTTCTTTCCTCTTCAACAAACTATAAAAGCTATTTACCTTTATGTGTTTTACTCCACAGCTGACAATTCTATTTGGCTGATATTGGTCCCAGGAAATATCAAATATCTGTTAAGAAATACAGTAAAAGCTGGTATTTAAATTATATAGCAATTGCTTTTTGGATCAGTTTGCTTTTACCAGTTTATAGGCATCATTTCTGTTGCAACATATTACTGAAAATGAAAGAACACTGTTTTGATAAATTTGGAACTCTTTTGTAAACAAAGATTAAACCAAATATTCAGGCTTCCTCACACAGTTCTGTCAACATGCCTCATTCCTGCCTTCACACTCCCAAACTATTCCAGCTCTAAGACATCATTCAACAACATTTACTGTCTCAGATAAAATGGGAATTTTGGCATAAGCCAATGTTCCTCAAGTTAGATGAATATAATTCACCTGGCCTAATCTATAGAGTTAACACGGAATTCTTCATTTTGATTAATGTTACATTTACAATAGCATGCATCAAAAAATGAAGATCAGATCCTACACAGCTCAGCAGAACAAGCTGGGTGTTCTATGACTATGGGAGTATGCCAAATGAAAAATACTGTGTGAAGTTTGGAAACAAAAAGTTTCTGTTCTGGCCCAGACTTTCATCAGTATGTCACTTTTAGACCTTCTACCTCTGTCATTCAGCTTTTCAACATCCAAGCTAAAGACCAGGGAGGTTACCACAGTCATTAGTTCCTTCAGAAGATGCGTGTCTGGAGAGGAAGACAGTGGGCATTTTGTTGGTTTTAGCTCTCCAGCTATCAAGTATAAATCACAGGAATTTCAATCGGCTTACAGGATCATATCCTCTTCAGCTTACCCATCATTCATTTCATACATGAGGAAGCACTGCCTTCTGAAAAATGCTGATCATCTTTATAAGCACTAGGATTGACACTAGTTCAAGTACTGTTGCACTTAAATGTTGTTAGAACACATGGGGTATTTCCCCTTCAGAAATGCTTTATGAGTCCTGCACACAAAATCACCAGAATTTGTGACCTATATGTTTTCTTCCCACTCCCTCTTCAGTGTAATATCTCCTTTTTCTGGTTGTGACAGGCCACTGGGACTAAGACTTCAGTACTTCTTGCCTGTCCTGAAGTCTTCTGCTAGTGATTCTGTGATTCTGTACAAACAAGCTGTAAGGGAGGGTTTAGTCTGCTGCTTTGCATACATAAATACTCCATCATGTGTAGCAAAACATGGTAATACCTCAATATTATAAAATTCTATCAAGTTATAATATCATAATATAGATAAAAGTTGTCAGAATGNAATGAAACTTTCCCTCAGGATAAACTGTCTTTTTGACATACTCAGAAGGGACACGATCTTGCCCACTGAGCTGGCATTTCACATCTTATATAAAGAGCTATAAATCATCATAACCAGTGTGTAGCTACACAATATTTCCTCCCTAGGCTTACTAGACCTTCAGCCCAAGAATCAATCATGCACCTCACTTACTAACTCTGCGTTTGGTTGGCATAATGAGAAAAACAAACACCTTGCCAGGCAGAATGATCAAAATCACCTTTGCATTAACCTCATATAAACAAGAATTATTTTAAAACACTTCTGCAACTCCCAGACAAAATCCAGCAAACCCTTCATACAGTTACCCTGTCAGAATGGCCTGTAGCTGTTGCCAGTAGTTTTCCTCTCTTCCAGTCCCAAATACACACTGTATTTTTGGCATCCAGTCCCACTGAAGCTAAACGCTAAGGAAAAGCAATAATAATAATCCAGTTAACAGAAAATCAACTCAAAAATCACTTTACTGTAGTTCAGATTATTTTATGTACAAATTGATTTATCCACACGTGACTTTGTTTGAAGTACATTGCAAAGGCACCATCAAGATACTCACTCTTACCATTTACTCACTGAAAACACTGAAATGTCTTATCTTTTCTAAAAAGCCAGGTTATTAATTTCAGGTTAGCAATATTTCAAATACAATTCTTTAGAATTTAGAGATTACATTGACCAAGTCTTTTCCTTGAAGATTTGCTTCAAAGAGATGACTTGCAAACTGAATCTCTTCACTTGAATTTCCTTCAATTAAATGTCTACTAGTTTTTGGCTCAAATTTTCAATGGGCTAATTGTTTAAAGTCTGGAGATGTCTATGATAATACAAAAGGACAGAAACAACAAATAAAACAAGTGTAATTACCAGAGATTCCTCTAAAATGCTCTATTAGAAAAAATACTAATTACAAGAAGGCTATTAACTACTGTACAACCAAGACAGTAAATTATTATTCACAAATAAAGTGAAAGTTCCAGTTTTCCTTCTGTAACAAAGTCATTCAAAGTACTCTGTGCCTTTTAAGGCCATGTATAAGCAAGCATTAAAACCTCATGCTCACCTTCCTTCTTTGGAGAGCCACTCTCAAAAGCCTCTGGTTTCAAAGCAGTGGGTACACACACACACCCACACCCACACCCACAGACACACACCCCCACACCCACACACAGACACACACACCCCCCCCCCTCTCTCTCTCTCTCGTTACAGTTGCTTATATGAGAGAAACGAGCTAAAACCACGCGAGACGTCGTTAAAGCCCGCGGTGTCAGAAGCTACCGCAGGAGCGTGGAACACACCACGCAGTCGAAGACTTGAGTGTGTACATTCCATCACAATCTGTGTCAAGACTCTCCATGTGAGTCCGTGAAATGCGAGATAATGGTAGGTTAAACATTTGTGGTTCAGATGTGTACTGAAGATCTTTATTTAACTTAGGACAACATGCTTGACTAATAGAAGCACGGTAATGAATATGGGGAAGAATGAACATGCTCCTGCCAGTTACCAACATAAACTATTATTTTTCACAAAGCAGTATTACTGTAGCAAAAATAGGCTTTATTTGGTGTTGCGCACTCTACACATACCCATGGGTTTGAATGTACTGATCAAAATCCAAGATATTTTTCATGTAACCTTCACTGACTGTAACTTTTTCTCACCTCTTTTATACGAGTCTCTTCACCGTGGAAACCATGGCAGTTCTTACAGCATAATTTAGATTATGTGAACAGCATCAGACCTGAACTGTAACTACCAGTCAGGAAACTGCCATTAGAGGTGTAGATGGGCAGTCAGAGTGCTACTTTGGAAATTAAGAAATATTTTCAATTTTCTTTTAGCAAAGGTCTACTGAGAAGAGTCTCCTGCTGGCAGAAAAGTGATAAATGCTGAATTTCTGTTTTTGTTCATACACACTTTTAATCCTTCTGCATGAGAATTTGACAGAATTCTGTTCAGAGAATTAACAGAACTAGCAGAAGAAAATATCTGCCAAGTAGTTTATGCATATAGTTAAACAATTATTTTTAAATCTGCACAGATTTAGAAGATCTGGCTAAAGCAGCCTATTGCAATCTAATGCCAAAATTAGATATGTGTGATTATATTATAGCAGTGCCCTCCTGACTCCATTAAAAAAAAAAATAAAAAATTTCTAGAAAGCACAAAAGAGGCTTCATCTAAAAAAGAACAGAAACTGAACTGTACAGTATTGGTGAAATACTTCAATATAAAGCGCTGTAGGTAATTCTACTGTGTAGAAGTTAATACATTTAATGAGTAACTCCAGTTAGTTCCTGATTCAACAGAAGACATTTTTACTTTTTAAATGACAGCTCTTCATTAAAGATTTGAAGAAAGCGCAGCATCCCTTCCACCAAATGTCATCTCCTGGTCGTACAGGGAAAGCTCAAACTAAAATAGGTGATTTTAAATAGCAACAGTTTTGCAAGACATTCAGCTCCCATCAGTACTTTTAAAGGATAGTACTAGTTACAGGTAATGAGAAAATAGATGTCAAAATGCATTTGTCTAGAATGTAAAGCTGTTGTGGAGTACATAAACTAAAGGAAGCATACGGGCTCTCTGCTGATCAGAATGCTTGTATCACAGAGATAACAGACCCCGTTTACTCTCCATTCCCCAGCCTGTGGTACTCTGCCAGGGAACACTGCAGAGACAACTCAGTGTCTCCATGCAGGATCAGCTGAAGTCCAGCAGGGAGTAATATTTCAGAACTAATTCATCTGCATGCCTCAACAGGCACCTCAGAGCTCCTGCTACAAGAAGAGCTAATTAACTTGTCTGAAACCCAGATGCAGTGCCCCTGTGTAGAGACCCACACTCCCTGCACACGCTGAAGCTGTGCAGCATTCAGCACAGCAGCTGTGCCCAGCAGAGGAAGCCGAGCTGACTTCATCAGGGTCCAGTGGAATTAGCTGGGCTTTGCCTCAGACCACTATTCTTTAGAAAGGGGGCAGCTGACAACAAGACAAAAGCTCTGGAACAGGCTGCCCAGGGGGGTTGTGGAGTCTCCATCTCTGGAGACACTTAAGGCCCGCCTGGATCTGTTCCCGAGAGACTTGGTCTAGGTGATCCTGCTCAGGCAGGGGGGTTGGACTAGATGATCTTCTAGGTCCCTTCCAGCCCCTAATTTCTGTGATTCTGTGACAGGTAAACACGCCTCTTATTGCATCTCTATCTTCAGGATTCTGACAGTTATTTCTGTTTTGGGTCTCAAACACAACTCTTTCTTGGGTACTTAGAAACATTCCGTACGAAAGAGTGCAAGGTTCACATTAGAAGGAAAGGCACAAGCAATGTATGCAAAGTCTGTTTTGTCCTATCCCGAGATGCCAGCTCCCTTGAGTGTGCTGACTAAATAAATGGAACTGCTAGCAGATATGAATTCCAAATACTCAGTCTTTCTGCTATGCCCTTTAATTTTGGCTCAAGCACACCAGCTTCCTCTCCAAAGCCAGAAAGAGCAGCAAAAAGCCAAGATACATTATCCATATTTCTGTTTTCCAGCACCGGTCTTTATCCAGAAAGAAAAGTGTTCCATGCAAACGCTTAAGTCCAGAATAAACTGCAAGTTCTTCAGCACTTGCAGAAACAAAACAGTCACTATTCTGCAAGGTCAAAACAGTAGGAAATTAAGTTTTTGATTTCAGCAAAGCACCCAGCAGGATTTTCAGAAGAACCTCCACCTCTAGCTCATACTGACTGGGCTCTCTGGTGAGTCTTTATTTTCTTTAGGTACTTAAATAGGTTTAAAAAAAAACCCAAAACAACAGTTTACCTACTAGTCGTAAGTTAAAAAGGAGATAAAATTTTAAGACCATGCATTTCTGAATGAGCAGTGGCTTCAAAATAACAACAGCACTTGAAGTTTTTTCTGTTGAATTAGGGATTTTCTCATCTGATTTTCATTCCACAATTCCCAGGAACACATTTGTCTTTAATGAGAACTGGCACATGAGATTTCAGAGGAAATGGCTTTAAGAAAAGTGGAAGACCATGGCTGAAAGATAGTCTTAAAATAGAAAGCTAGTTCCAATTTTTAATAAGGAAATATAATCCATCTTCCTTTGAGTAACTCCAGCTACCCAGTGCTATTCAAACATGTTAAAGGCAATGGCTCATCTTGATGTCCTTCATTTCAGACTAATCTTTACACTGAATGTACACAAGATAATGCACCATCAAAAATACTTGTGTTTCACGCGATAATACATTCTGTGCATTGTATGGCCAGTTCTGATCCCAGGAGGAGTAACAAAACACACTGTGGTCAGTGGAGTAGTAGCTAGGCAGATGATAATAAAGCACTTGTCAATGCACTGCTAACCACCTAGAACATGCTTTTAAGATAATAATCTACAGGCAGTTCTGCCCAATTGGGATGCAATTCTGAGGTACACAGATACCAAACCAGTAAGGATCTGTGCAAAAATCCAGGTATCAGCTAATCTAAGCATTCCTAAAAATATTTTAGCACCCAATTACAAAGTATGACCGCAGTGTTACACTAGAAAACTCATTTGGATATCAATAATGACAAAAATGCATAGATAGATATGTATAAAACCATAAATGTGACAAGTTTCTCATGTTTTTGTGAATCATAGATCTGTTTTCCTCCTACTTCATTCACAACAGAATGCTTTTAATATTTCACCTCCAGAGGAAAAAGAAAAAAAACCAACCCACGTGTTTATCTGTGAATAGCCCACCACTCCCTTATATTTTCAATTTTGTCTCAAAATATCATATAATCTAATCAAATACACACTCTGTGTCCTATCCCTGTAACTCAATTAAATTGACTGTGCACCCCAGCCAATGAGCCTCTCCTACCAGTGAGATTCCTGGAGTTCCTCTGCCAAAAGAGTTGCAGGCCTGCCAGGGCTTTGCCAGGAACTGATCTCCTTGAACAGCAGGTGACAAGTACGTGCTGCAGCTATGAGACCTGAGCCACAGAGGGCCATTTCTGCTGTGGGTATCTGTCCAACACCCACTACCTCCACCTGAGGTGAATGCTAAGATGTGACCATCTCCATTGAAAGAGCTGTGCTTGCAGTCCTTGACTTGCAAATTTAATTGTAGTGGGAGTCTCAGGACTACGGCCAATAGCTACCTAAACATCAAATACTTCAATGCACACATCTCCTAGAGTCAGCAGTCAAACTAAATTTGAAACATGCAGGAAAAAGGAGACATACAAACCTGTCCATCTGAATCAAAAGCTAAGCAGGCCACGCCATGGGTGTGTGCATCCTTGAGAACAGACACGGTCTGTACCCGGTAGGAATCCCAGATGCAGATGTAAGGGTCCTTCCCAACCTGCCCCGTGGCCACCAACGTTTTATCCGGGTGCACAGCCAGGCTGAAACACAACACACCTCAAGTCATTGAACTCCTTCTGAATCAGTTAAATAGGATAAAACCTAGTCATTACATTAAGAAAACGTAACTTTTGTTCTCAAAAAATTCAGTTCCCTTTGATTTATCAGAACGATCAGATCCACTGTCTGCAAAACTCAGCCTATCCCATTATTTGTTTAAAACTGTATGCTTTCCTGAGAGCAAGATGGCTAGTCCAGAATACAGTTTATCAGGTAATAAACTGAGAGCAGTTTGCTCATGAATCAAATCCGTACTACAGTATCTGTGGAATAAACCACAGGTATCTGTGCCTCTCAGCAATGTAAAAAGGCTCTGGGGCTCTTCCCCCTAAAACTAGCTTCCTTTTCCTTCCCAGCAACCTGTGCAGCTTGGCATAAGTAATAAGCAGTTCACTTGAAGTCCTAGATTAACTAGAAAATAACCATAGCATTCCTCACTACTTTTGATTTGCAAGCTAAATGAACACACAGGCTTTTATCTTTGTCTTTCATAGCGTTGTAAAGTCAGTGGATGATTTTCTACAATTTATTCATGTTTTACACATCAGCTCAGATATTCTGAAATATGGAACAAGGGCTGAATAATGTATATTTTTCACCATGAAAAGCAATAAATCTTCTCAGCGTTACATAAATAGTTTCTCCCATATCTGAAGAACAATGATATATGTATTTTAAGATCTACTTACTGCTACCCAAGGAGAGAGAAAATTTAGCGTACCCTTACTAACTTACCTGATTTTCTCTAACAGCCAATTAGAAACAGTACTTTGCACAAAACCTGCCACATTAAGCTGTATTTCTACTACCTAAATCCAAGGACAGTGCCAATGTTTCAAAAGGCATTTCTTGGTTTTCAGTGATTAACTCCAGTAGCATTCAGAAGACTTGCTTATACCTTTAGCAAACATAAATCACTCAGCTTTCTATTCCCTGTGGTATCTGTACAGAGTTATGTTATGTAAGCTGCATTTAATGCAATCTCTGTTAGCCAGATCAAACTATATTTCTGCTCACAGTCCTTCAGGCAGGAGAATCTTCACCAGGCAGCTCCCAGTGTCCTCTCCCACCCCTGCCTAAGTGTGAACACTAATAGCCACTCCATTTTGTTTCTCTCAGGTGCCAAACATCTTCTGGAACCAGGCAGTAATACCATTTTTTAAAAATAAAAATTGTATTTTGTTCTTCACACATAGCAGAGTTTAAGGAAACAGAAAAGACAAAAGGCTGTCCTGGAGCAGCCCTCACCCCGTTACCACGAGGAGCACAGGCTGCCAGCAGTGACACAGCACCAGAAGCTGCTCTTTGCAGCTGTTGAGAGCTATCGCCAGGCTACCCTTCAGCTTCAGAGGTATCCTCTTTGACAAAACCCAGAGGCTCTAGCTCAAACATCTAGCTTGGGGATGTTAATAATAAGTCCTCCCTAAGGTAATATGAATACAAAGACAGTTCTACTCTGTTATCCAGGAAACTAATTTCAACAGTGTTTGACTATGAGAGTCACACATTGAATAAAGGAAAATTTTCTATTAAAAATTTGACATTCAGTAGATGGCTTGGGAAAGCTGAATATTTCTTCTATTTCAGGAGTATATAGTATTTATTATAAAAGAGGAATTAATAAAAAACCTTAAGGAAGTTTCACAAACATGTGTTTTTTTTCACATTAAAGAACAATTAATGCAAAAATAGAATGCCCAATAAAATTGTTTTATCTGCTCCTTCAGTTGCTCATTCCCCCTTGCATTCATAGCCTTGGATTCCACATTACAGTGTGTCAACTTGCTCACCTCAGTTCTAGACCTGTAAGAGGAATAAAGGATGACTCCACCATACTTAAGATGCGATTCCTATAATTAAGTTAGAATACTTGTCTTCATTTGTAAGAAAAGATGGAAAAGATTAATTGGACCGACCTATCTCACTGCTAGAGCAGAACTGCAACTTCATTACATCTACTACTGCTTTGCAGAGTTCAGTTTCCACATACTAGAACTTCCTATTTTACAGTTTGCATTTCCATTCCTCAGTATAAGGTTAAGAACAAACACACATTTCCTACCACAGGAACATGTCTGTACCGAATGCATCTGTTATTGGGTTTATCCTTTTCAACACATGAGGTCAACTAGTAGGGGGACTAAAATTAGGAAGGAATATAAATTTTTGGCACCTCAGTAAGCAGTCTGATTCTTCAGAACCACTAAGGACACTCATCTCCTCCAGCAGCCTTTACAATGCACTGTAGCTGCCTACGCTCAGTCTGCCTGTTAGATAACCACCTGTTTATTTTTAGCAGGAAGAACAGTGGGTTACAGAGGAAAGAAATGGAGTCCAATGTCATGAAGAACCCTTGGTGACTGATACCTGCATATGCCTGCCATGCTTGTGCACTAAAATACAATAATGGTATGTGCAACTACAGAACATAGCTGCTTAGGGGTCAGTTCCTGTCCTTCAAGTGTGAGGTTTCCTGCTGGCACAGGTGCTGTGACTTTCCTGCTTTTTTAAAGTGAGCTTCAACTCCAGTGTTTGTGTTACGAACTGTTAGGTGCATTTGCTCAACCTTTCTAAGCAAGCATCCTATCCTACATTTACACCATCTGTAATGGTATACCACAGCAAAGCACTGAAACACTCTGGTATCTGTGCAATATGAAAATGACACTAGAGCAGATCAGGCATTCAAACAACAGCAATTCATGGTAGAGCAAAGTATTATTAGGAAAGTTTTTCATATTCCTCACAATAGGAAGAAAACAGAACACAGAAGTCTTTATTATGCAACCAGATAACTTTCTGCAAGTCACAGGCAAGGTGTCTGCAGACACCTGTTTGACCGACATCAGTGTACATCAGAGCTGTTCCACTAAAGCCAACGGCTGGACCACTGAAGCCTCAACATCTCTGAGCAAGTCATGAATTTTCTCACTCCCACACTTCCTACCACACAAGTCTACCTCCCTGAGCCTGTGCTTCCTTGCTCTGCTCATCCACCAGAGTTTGCACACTCCTGTCAGTGGATGGACATTTGCAGACCTACTCCCAGTACTGAGAACAGGTAACAGTTCCAGTAACAACAGAAAGAAATGAAGTGGGGAAAAAAAGAATCAAGATTTTTCATCTTAAAATCATGATCATTTCTCTTAAACGCAATTCACACAATTCCCATGCTTTCCCCACACTTGCACTGTACAAACCACACTATCAAAGGCTTTACTGTCAGCGAGTGGTGAGAGCAGGGCTACTCCATGAGGAAAGCTGAGCAGCCATGGCACAGGCAGTGCCCTCACTTACACAGGTGAAGTCCCACAAGATCTAAGCAGGGTGGGCAAAGGAAACGTGAGAGGGAAATTTCTCCCTGCTTTTCCAGGTCGGTGGGAAGCAGCAGCAGGGGCTGTCTCGCCGGGCAGGCGGGGCAGAAACAGGCTAAAGGGAGCAGTGACTGCTGGTGGCAGTGGCAGGCACCCCCCACGCCCGGACCCTGTTGCAGGAGCAGCCAGAGGAGCAGAGGCACACGCAGGAAGAGGCAGGGCTGGACTGTTCTGCAGTGCTCGTTCCCTTCTCCCGGGGAGGAGGAGACTGCTGGCACTAAGCTCTTTCAGAATGCTTTAGTGTATGCACAGAGCTACCCGGGAACTCAAAAGCACCGATGCCTTTGCAAAGCTGTCCTGAGAGCAGTGTCTCCAGAGGCACTTCTGGGAAGCAAGCAACCCATTTCAGATGGTCCAGTAAACTTCAGGCAATATTTTAACATCACAGCTTATTGACAAAAAGGTCTGGAAGGAAAAATAGATTTCAGGAACATTCATTTTCCCTTCTCTTCCAAGATCAACAATTCCAAATCTAGCATCCAAGGCTGGAACCCTGTTAATTATCTTTAATTAAAGATGCCAGTCATGTGTTCCAGCAGGGTCTGATGAAATGCTTTATAAAAGTCATTAGAGGATCCATCTGGTCTGGGGGCCTTGCCAGATGGTAAACTCTTACTACCTCCGCAGTTTCTGCTGCAATAATGTCTTGCTCCAAGATTTTATTTTTCTAACCACACTAGAATTCCAAGGGACTGGAATTATTTTTTTTCTTGTCTATATGGTATTTTTTTTCATTTTCTATAACAGGTTCCATACACTTATACACATATAATACAGATCTCAAGTTTAAAACTGAGACAAAAGTCAGTAGAAAAGTTCAGATATGGAACGCAAACTACTTCAAGTGGCTGAAATTAATATTAAAAGCGTTTAACTGAATATTTTTGTATTTAAGTTGTTCTCAAACTGTGGACAAACCAGTTCTGAGTTCATTAAGCACATAGCCAAGGAACCCTAAAATTACAGGCTGAGAAGAACAACAGAGGGATGGGGGAATTGATGATGGTTGAGGAAGCTGCAAAGAGAGAAGGCTCAGGGTGGGTTTAATGAGTCTTCCAGAATATCACAAGCAGTTCCAGAGAAGGTGGAGGTGAACTCTTTTCACAAGGATGCACAGTGAGAGGAGAAATGGTGAGACCCACAAGTTGCTTCCCGGGAAATTCTGTCTGGATAGAAGAAAAATATTCTTCCTCATAAGAATAATTAAAGATTGTGATAGGTTGTCTGGAGAAGCGGTAGAATCCCCCTGACTGGAAATGATTCAAGACTTATTTGGCTCAACAGGACCCTGGATAACCTAATCTGAGGGCTTGCTCTCAATAAGTTCGAGTGGATGATCTCCAGAGGCCCTTCCAAACTAGACTTTTCTATGATTCCAAATACTGAAATACATCACAAAAGTCTATAGTAATCAAAATAAAAATGCATTTTGGCTCACAGCAGTTTAGTTGTATTAGATAATTACTCCTTGATGTTGCAAAAAGCAAGCAACTCCTGTTATTGTTAATACATACATACAGAATTGACAGGTTCACAGAGACCCTGAAATGGGTATGGCAGATAAAATAAAGTTCATTGTTCCGGGTCTTTTAAATCTTTCACTGCACTATCTTATTTTTCAGGTAGTCAAAACACGTTTTCACTGCAGTAGCTGGAGGCTGAACATTTGTTTTTATAGTTTTAAGTGTATAATTTTTCAAGGTATGTTTTCTATTTATGAAAGCCTTATGACATTGAATCCTTTTACAAACATCCTAGTAACTATTCTTCGACTGGCATAAATCAAGCAAATACGCTTTTCATATAAACTAAACCTAGTTCCCACCTTACAAACAAGAACTGCTTTATGAAGGAGGAAGTAAACACCTACAGTTCTGAAGGAAGTCAACACAGCCTGAGATTAAAAATCCCTGTTGTGGAGGGACTTGTCAACTGTCTTTTGACAATGCACTGCTTTCTTCAAACCATCCTGCTGTACATTTGGAATAGTGCTCATGTTTAGCCCGACTTTACAGAATTATGCAGTTGCATGTAACACGATGCTATACAATGACAGGGGAGCTTTCAGGAGAAATGAGAGGTAAATTCCAAATCAAATACCATAGCAATGCAGATATTGTCTGTGTATGATTAAATCTCTTCAGAAATCAGTGAAAGAATTGGTGATTTAGTGTTCAAAACCTGCTAGAAAGCCTACAGTTTAGCAGAGTAAACAACACAGAGGGTCTGTCCTGAGAATTTAGGTCAAACCTGCAGCAAAGTATCCAGGGCAGTGACTGTGCTATGCCCAAATGACAGCCAGATAAATAATACAGCTATGTTTGTTTCTTAAAATGTTTTCTCTGTAGCAAAAATTATCTCTGACAAAAAAAAAATCTTTCCAAGAAGCTCTAAGCCTACCCTGAAATAGGCCATTGCATGCCAGTAAGTATTTTCTTCTCAGTTGTCTCCTGCTCCACAGTTAGCTCTTGGTGCAGAAAGAAGTAACACTGTCAAGATCTGACAGGCCAGCAGGCACGTCTGAAGATGCATTTTACTGCACACTCTGTGCTGAGGACAGAGCTGCTTTCACATGTCAGCAAACAGCACAACACTTTCACAAATCCCTCATTTGACAGAGCACAACGAGTTTCTTCCTTCAATTGTGGTGCCAAAAAGGAGAACTGTAACTCACTCTACAGCCAGAACAATATTATCAGCACAGTAAGGCAAGATGCATCCCGACTTCTGTTTCCGAGTCCAAAACAAAACGTAACCAAGCCTAATTAAAAGCAGCAAGGGAATAAATAGCAGCAGGTAAATGGAAACAAAGTGGGGACAGATGCAGTGGCAGGCAGATCACACACCAGGATTACCAGTGCCACAGTGCAGGCGAGACAGGCTATGGGAGTGCACTGCAGGCATATGAAACAAGTGTCATGAGGACAGGACAAGAGAGACCTGGTAGCTCTGATGCACACAGACCCTGCGTGTGTATACGTGCACGTCACATGCAATGAATGCACACACTCTGCTGCTGTGGACACAGAGCCACCATAATACGTAAAACACTGACATAGACTTATTGCAAACAACTCAAGTACAGACATACTTGTACTCAAAAAACAGGACTAATGAATGTGCATGGAAACACCTCTGTGTTACCTCTGGGTAAGGCAATGACAAAATTCTGACTTACTGGCTTGGTATTTATACTGCAGTATCTTGCTTATACAGAACACAGAACAACACGTAGAAGTATGCTTTTAAGACCATCTAGCAAATAAGGCATTATTTAGGTCCAAGTTCTTACTCACTAGCTTGCTTTTCCTTTCCACATTCCCTGTGTAGGAAGTTCTAGCATTTATTCACCATTCTGCGCTGGCTTCCTAGCTAGAACGAGTCACTGCAGGCTACCTTTCCAGCGTCAGTCTGAGTCTGTGGCCTGGCTCAGGCAGCCACCATCTGCTTGCAGAGGAAGTAAACACCCACAGTTGTGAATGAAGGCAGTGCAGCCTGTGACTGGAGACCACTGCCAGGCTTGGTGCTCTGAGCTGCTCTTGGCCACAGACCCACTCTGTCTCATCAATTATCACCTGGATGTGCAGCTCAGCTGGGCTTACTAAGATCTTCGATGTGCACACATTAATAGCTGTTGTGATAAGTGTACTTAGAGCATTCTGGGAGCGCAAAGGGGCGATTTAACAAGGATTTTATTTCTGAGTGAATTCTATTGCTCAGGGCAGGGTGGAATGGTGGCAGAAGCATGCAAAGGTATAACCATTCCTGCCACTCTAAAGTTACTCCTTTCTGTCCTTGGGAAATGACTTCTGACCTGCCTTCTGTGCAGGTGTTTATTTGAGCCCCTGGAGGTATTGCCCCACGCTTCAGCAGGGTGTGTTTGCTCTCAGTGCTTATCAAACTCTTGACAGAGCAGGCCCATAAGGGCTGTGTAAGCAACTGGCAGAACATGGACCTTAGGGTGCACCACAGAGCTACAGAGGGGTTACAGAGGGCAGATCTGGAATAAAGTGCTTTTGATCGTGGGATTAAAACTGCCCCAGTAACAGAAGGGAATCAAGAGAAAAACCACTATTAAATGTAATGTTTTGCACAGAGATGCTCTGCTTTAACTGAGGCCAGCTCCGATTTACACTAATACTCATCTGTACACAGAGGAAAGGGTGGCAGGTCCAATGAAAGAGTGTCACTGCTGCACTGTGCTCTCATCACACATGGCTTTGCAGGCACCTGAAGGATTCCTGGATAACCTCTTGCTGCTAGACCCCATTCATTGCCGTGCTTAAAAATTGTAGCTGTGCAAGTATGAAAATTATAGAACCACTAAAAAGCGAGAGGTAATAAGACTGGGAAGACTTTGGCCAGAAGACAAGTCAATAAATACCCAGGACAGACACACATGGCACCTCCTGATACAAGCTTAGATTTTACAGAATAAGATGGAGCTGAATCAATCTGTCGTAAAGAAAAACGTACTAGAATTGGGGGACTAATAACAGAGGGTGAGAAAAGAGCTGTTTGTAGTTCAGCACCATGTTTTCCCCTACCCTGTTCTATTCTGCTTATGACAGTTAAATGGACAATGTAAAATGTTTTGAAATGAAACACATAGTAAAAGTTCAAGTAGACACTTGGTCTGTGATGTTGAGCTAAAACCAGCAACATAAGTAATATCAGGTTAACAATACAGAAAACTAATTATACACTGTTTTAAACTTAGCATTGCTGAATAGAAACGAGCAAAACATTCATGTTCATCTGGTATAAAGAATTTTAAGGCCAGTCCAAACACTCTGATTGAAAATATTATTTATACATCAGATAAAACCTGTAATTCAAGTAATCACAGCCACTGTCACATGCTCTAGCCTTATTTCCTGCATTCACCCTATTTTAGTCTGAGCTCTTGAAATACCAGATTGTAAGTGCAGGCAAAACAGAAAACAGCAACTGCACATTGCTGCTAGAAATCAAAGGGTTTATTTTCCTGGTTTTGTCACACTCTAGGGCTGAAACAACAAAGAAATGGACTGTGCCTTCTCTCCCAAATGCAGAGATGGGATCATAATTCAGGCAAAGATTAAGCCAACAGCTCTAGAACTGGTGGTCACAAAAAACACCAAACATATATGTGCGCTATTAATTGCCTATGATTGTATACAAATCCTGCTCCCTGTTTGATGTGCTGAAGTGATTAACAACTAAGGTTACATTGCAGCACAACACATTGCAGAGCATATAGAAATATTTAACATTCAAATGGGTCTACACTCCACATTTCTAGTTACAGTGCATCAGTAGGCAAAGTAATGAATATCAGTTTCATGAGCACTTTTGAAAGGCTCCTGAAATTCCGTTTCACTATCTACAAATACAAACACTATTCCTAAAATTTAAACATTGTTTTTAAAAAAACACATTTTAAGTCCATATTTCCTTTTTCTAGCAATTAAAAGAATTTTACAAGTTTCTGTAAAATAATCAACAAAACAGTTTTATTTTTTCAAGAAGTGCACTTAATAAATATGACAGCTTTTAGCTTTCTTTATATTGTCTAACACAACCTGAAGATTATAAGTTTCAAGGGTCTCTTTTGTATGGGATAGATGATGGAAGATTCCTTATCTCATTCCAGCATTAGACTTACACACATAACAGAATTTATCTAGTTTCCCAGAGCCTGTTCTGTGTACAGAAAAGGTATGTCACCCAACTATAGCCCAATACTAAACAAAAGGCAGACAAGTACCGTTTTTTAAAATGAAAAGCAAAAATACTTAAGGATTAAAAACAAAAACTCAGCTTCACCATACTTTGCTATACTTCCTGTTAAAAACCAAGGAATTGGTTCACAATAACTAATACTGCTAGCCAACACTCTGCAGAAAAAATCCAGAAAAATAAACAGCAAAACACCAAGAAACACACTTCAAAATGAATGCTGATCAGAATTTTTCACTGCTTGCCTTTTAGCCTTCTTTCTACCATAGGCTTCACTGACTACAAGTTAACCACGCCACATTCAAAACACTAGGTGGAAAAGACTTACCTTTTAATGGGAAAAAAATATATTTCTTCATCAAATAGAACTGGAAAATATGTTAAGATTTGGCTTTTTGTTTGGAAAAATAAACCAAAGCAGTGCTTACCGAGCCTCCAGAACAGCTTCTGTGAGCCCACTTTAACAACTGAATCCTGCACCCCAACTCTTCCAGCTGATCCCTGTTTGGTATTAAGTAGACAGCCCTGTTAAGTCCAGGTGCAGGTGTTTTAATTGCCCTTTGCTATTTGCAGCTTCTGACTTCTGTTTTTTCAAGGTCAGAAGGTTAAATAGAGGTGAAAGACTCATCTCAGAAAAATGTGTGCTTCAGCAGTGTTAAAATCCTCACAGGACACAGCTTGTTTATCAGAAAAAAGCCCTAAAATTGAAGTCTACATCAATCTGCTATCACAGAATTAATTCTACAGTCAAGGTCTTTTTCCCAGTGGAATCTCTAGAGTCTAAGACACAGACTTTATGCTAAACATCTAATTAAGGTGTTCACTTTGCCAAGTGGAAGTTTCCAGATGTCTAGGAAAAGGAAGCTCATTTTGAAGCCTTAATCCAAAACAAAATCCTTACTAAGCAAGAGTAATCAGAGGAAACTGGAAACTCACTGTCAAAGGGTTCACTTCACCTCCTGCACCTGCTACCCACACAGAGCACTGTGAAGGAGAAGGGGCTGTCAAAGATAACAAACCATACACACACTTAGCTTACTACAACAAAGGAACCACTGTTTCTTCCTGAGGGCACTACATATAAATACATCCACTACAAACAAGGGCAGACACAACTCTATCTGTGAAAGGAAATATAAAGTTATTTCTTCACAAAATGCAGGTAAATCATTACTGCATCTCAGCCATATCACCAAGTGGCCTTTGGCATTTTAAGAACCATAAATCAAAGTATTTCAACAAACTGTCATTTTTCCTAATTTATCAGAGTCAGATTCTGACAACTTTTTGTAACAGTTGTATTTTAGCATACTAGCTAACAAAAACCAACCTAATGCTGATGTATTTCACTGAGAGACCCACACTTCCCATTAAAATTATTAAACATACAGTAAGAACTAGAGAAACACATCAAAAGCTCTGAAAAATCTTCCTTCACTCAACACATACATTTGGCTGAGTTTCTCTTTACAGAAATCACTAAGAGAATATGAAAATATTACCCTTTGCCATAGAAGAGCAAAACCCCCAAACCATGTGAATTAAACAAGACAAAATATATGGAGTTTTCATTCTTCATTAGCCTCAGGACAGAAGTGTATGACAGCAATTACTCAAAGTGAATTAAATCAAAACGATGTTTTCCCAATAATGTACACAACCATAATGCCTCAAGCTCATGTTAAAATGTAATTTAAGATGTGAATGCAATAAATCCAATTCAAACCACTTCACCTACAGAGTCTATGGGACACACCACATATGCTCAGAGTATAGGTTTTTAAACCTTGTTTTGCCATCCAGCTTTGGGCTGACTTGGATACTCCTATCTTGTGTGGTGCTTTCAGTACAGGCAAACATAAAATGGGAAGCAGGCACATTTTAAGTAACAGTGCATTGGAGGGACTCCCAGATTTGCCATAGAAGGAATAATAAAACTAAGGATGTCTGCCCTTTTGAGTTCCCTGCTAATGGTTCCTAACCTAGCTAGTTGCAAACACCCCCAGGAACATCAGTCTGCAATACATTTGCAGCTCAGCCAACACTACAGCCATAGATACTTGCATTGTAGAAAGCAAAAGTTCAATATATCCAATTGCTGTGTCACATTAGCCACATTCTTCTCTCTTTTGCAAAGACGAGTTGAGAAGCAACTGGAATTTTAATGTGGTAATTTGTGCGATGTATTTTGCATCAATTCTGTATTATGCAGGCAGCTGGAATCTGTAATAATCTCAGAACTTGTGCTGAATGAAAGGAACTAGAATAGAAGTATCTAGAGTAACACAGAAGACTCAAAATAAGGGAAAAAAGAAAATAAAAAAAGATGCAAGCTGAACAGAATTCAAAGGAAATAAGCCAGTAAGGAAACTTTCCACTTATTTGTCAAAGAATGTTTCTGTGTAGTGCAGAGGAAAAGGGACCTTTAGCCAGCCCTTAGGGAGGTGACTGTGGGGTCATCAGTCACAGCAGATGCTGGAGCTGCGTGGGAGTTTGATTGATAACCATGAAGGCATCTCCCAAAGGCTGCCCAGAAGCACTCATTTAATTCACTGTCTCAGCTCAGCTTTCTCTTTAAAACACTATCATACATTTGAGGAAAGAAAAATTATTAAATCAAGAGAGGTATAGTTTAGAATATAAATGAAGATTCTAATTAAGAAAAATAAAGACTAAATGTCTAAGACCAAATTGATGTTCAAAAGTTACAATACGCTGCCAGCTTTTCTTCTGAACTTACCACAGGGCTTTTAGCTGGGCTCTGAAAGAGCTGATCAAAGACAGAGCACGACACTTTCAAAGCAAGAGAGGTAAAGTATGTTGGCATATTGTATGAACAACTCGGGCTGGGAAGTCCCACATCAGTGAGCAGCCTAAGAACAAAATAGGAGACAAGTACATTTTCTTTTCAGTGCTGCTGAGGCTATTCTGTCTGTGGTGGTGGATGCCAAAGGTAAGAAGCAATCATAGCTAACGGACTGGAGAGAGCCAGAGGAGCAACTGGCACACAGCACGTTAGGCAGAGAATGCTAACATTCCCACAGCAGCAATCACTGCGGAGGGTAACTCACAGTGACGTCAAATGCCACGCTCTGTCTTCAGGAAGAAACGGGAGCTAAAAGTCCCCAACCTTCAATGCTTGTGGAAAATATGGTGAAGCACTTCTGCTTGTGATTTATCGGTAATATGCTATTACTAGTAAACCAGATTTGGATGTGTTGTTATAAAGCTAGCAGACCAAACCACAAAGAACAATTCATGTTTATATCACTTTTTTTTTTTTTGGTCACCAGCACTTTTTTTTCCAATTTACATTTCATACCAGTGCCAAAAAAACACCATTTTTCTTTTTTTTTTTCCCACAATCCAAGAGCTTATTTTTTTTACTGGTGATGTTTCCCAGCAGCCTAAAACCCTGTTGTAACTCAGAAAAATCTCAGACCTGTTGATAGTGAGCACCTCTAGTTCCAACTGCTTAGCACTATTGGGTTTAAGTCCAGTACACTGATAAACTGACTGAAGGACAGCATCACTCATTACTACTACCACCAGGGATAGGAGAGGAAGTGTGCAGAAGATAAAGGAGCAATCCGGGGTAGCCACAATTGGCATAATTTCATTGTTCAGAATTCTAATACTATCGATCTGGAAAGAGGGTGAAAGGCACAGCTGAACAGAGGCTAGTTCTGAAATCTGTAGCTGTGTGAACACACATCTTGCTAGGAGAGACATGCTCCTGTATCTAGAGGTAACTCACCACTGCATAGACTGACCAGCTCAATCACCCATAAATACAAAGCACACAAGATGCTGCAACTTGGAATAGAGGCGTGAGGCTTTTTTACTTTTGAACATTGATGTAAAACATTTAGTCAACAATTCATTTGAAAGCCATCTGAATATACCTATTCCATATTTATGATTTATAGAATCCTACATAATTATATAATAATTAGTATATATATGTGTACTTATATATTCAAAAATATTTTGGGAACACAATTCTGACAAAAGTCTGAGGTGGCTCAGTGCACAGAAACTGTAGCTCAACTGGCAGTAACCTGTGACAGCTGCAGAAAACGCTCAGTTTTGAGGGGGTTACACTGATTAAATTGTTGTATTCGATAGGAGGAGAAAGGCAAAAAAAAAAAAGATGTGTAGTGTGCTTAACTGTCACCATGTATAAAGTAATTCATGCCAAACTAAATGACAAGGTAAAAGAACATTTACCTCTCGGCAGCAGGGACTCCCATAGATGGGAACCAAAACATACCAGGCCCCGGAGGGAAAAGTGCAATGGAATCCAGTGCGTGCAGAGCAGTTCCATCAGCTAGCTGTTCAGCACTGCCAGAAACAGGGGGTTCTGAAGAGATGCCTCATTTCACAGGGCTTTATTCACACTTGATTGCATCTGTCCTCTGATGAAAAACAGAAAACCATGGCTATTCCTAATTTAAAGTGCCTTACGACCCATTACCAGGTCTGTTAACTGAAATGTAACTGTAAAGTTGTACTGATGTAGACACAAGTGCCAGAACATTCCTTGCTCAGATAAATGGACACTGCTCTCAGCTTTTTTACAGAAAAATCACATCATATCTCACACGATGCCAACTCTCAGAGAAAAATACTATTTTTTCAGATGTAATGCATCCTTAAGGTAGGCATTCACGGAAATAAGAAGCTATCACCCATCTTCTGTGTAGATCTCAGATTCCCTCACATGACTAGTGACATTCATGTGTTCACATGTTGAAAAGTGAATCTCTCTCTCCCCAAATTTAGTATGCCAATTTGCAACTTGAAGTCTTTTTCACTTGTTTTGAACTCAATCTAACCAGTCTGCTCAAAGAACAGCAGCAGCCACATGCAAAGAGAGTCAGGGCCACCACTGCTGGCAAACAACTGGAGAGCTATGTAACACACAGTTAAAACCTACCCCAGGCCTCCTACCATCTCTCACCCTTGTTATGTTCATCACTGACAGAGGCCAATTTGAATGACATTTCAGATGGTGAATTAAGAGAAGAGCTTCATCATCAGTATAAAACCATGCAGTTCAGAGCTAGGTGCAGTGTTCACTCAGTCACAGAAACATGTACACAAAGTTACAGCAGAGATACATTAGTAAAATGTAAAGATTTTGAAAACTGAAGATTTTTAGATGTCTTGTGTTAGTATTTTACAGCTATGTGAATGTTGTGATTTGGGTAATGGGTATGGGTAATGTGAATACGGTTTCAAGTAAAAAAGAATACCATGCAGTTAAATTGATATTTTTACATAAGTAGATACAATTTTCATTATTAAAATCCTGAGGAACCAGAGCATCACTGGCAGTATTTATTATTCTTCATTTTCTGGTGAATGACTGATCATATATTTTGAAAATAATTATCCTTTTTTTTTTTTTCTTATGGTAGAACTGGTTGTATTAGGCACCCTCATAATACAGGACTCCCTTATTACTCAAAACACATATACCTTTTAATGCAATATACAGTTATTAATGACCATTATATTAGAGGACAAGCAGCCAGGCAGAAATATGAAATAGCAGGTGTTGTGTTACAATGCCAAACCCCATGAAATGCTGTATTTGAGAGATTACAGCTACCCACAGAATGGGTACAACTTCTAAACTTCTCTTGTGAGACCAATACAGCTATATATACCAACATGGAATTGTGACTTTATGTTTTTATGTAAGCATTATGACTCATTCTCTTGACTATGATTGCTTCTCTTTCTCTTGATTTCTTAGAAAACCACGCAAAGCAGAAATTCTGAACCTGGAGCTCAGCTTTCTGTGAAACCCGAGAGAGCAGGTTTCTGCTGAGACCTTGTTGCTGTATTTTCAGCTCAGTGCTGTGGAGGAGACTCAGGAGTTTCATGCAATTATGTAACTGCCTGGCAGCATGTCCTTGCAGGCAGTTACAAGCTGGTTTACTGCTTGTCACTTCCTAACACTGGTTTTTCTCTAGGTGAAGGTATCATGGACCTTACAGGGCTTTTTGCCTCCTACATCACAGAAGAGAAAGCAGGCTTCAGACCACAACTGCCATGTTCATCTGGAGAACAGAATACATCTTCCTCCTCGTGCCATCATTCTATGTACTCCTGCCAGTAGACAGAGGTAAATGGGGTTTGCTGGCAGCTTGTTGGACACTGGGAGGTTTAAACAGAATGTTTGAGTATAAATCCAACCCAAGATTAGGGCTGTTTAATAAAATGAGCTTATCAACTGCATTGTCTGGTTTAGTGGACTTCCACACTTAACCATGTCATGGCAGACAGACAAGAATGTGACATAGCAATGGATTTAAGGCCTTGAAAACCCTGTTCCCACTCCCCAGTAGATACTGTAGCAGAGAGTTTTCTTCTGCAGTGCAGTACAAACCCCAAACCTCTCTGATTATTGTTTTCACCAGAGCAAACGTAGCCCTTGTGTCCTCGAGGAACAGCCCGAAGTCTGGACTGCTGCTGCTCACACCTCCCCGCCGGAAAAGCCTCGGTGGACGGTCTGCGTGGTGAACACGTTGAAAGGACATCTCTAGCACTACCACACAATTCCTTCTTGAGATAGCCAGTTATGGACAAATCAGCATGGGCAAGAATATGAATTTTTAATACTAATTGCTGAAATACATATTCTTATCTTTCCATTAAGTGTTAAAAGATGTGATGCTTCCTGCAAAAAGGTAATAAAGAGGTAGAAGAAACAAGCATCTGGAAATTGCCTAGATAAATCCATGTGACATCCATTTAGTCAGTAAGAAGAGGAGGAATAACAGTTCAAGCTGGTCGACCACTTCTGTCCTATAAGATGCAGTTTATAAACGTCTGTAAAAATTAACATTTGTGTACTTTTGCAGGAAGTTTTATAGTATATAATGGAACTACAAAACTGTTCCATAAGTTCCCCAGTCCCTCTAAAAAGATAATTTGAAAATAAGGTTGCACTTATCAAGACATTTTCCATGAGTTTTCATCCTGTTAAACAGTGATTACAGACCACTACCTGATGATTCCTAGTCACCTTGAACCACAATGAAATAAAACAATTACAGAGACTTAATGCAAAGCAAATGTAAATTAAAAATAATAATTAAAAAACCCCTTAAGTTTATTTTTCTCAAGATACCTTGAGCAAGGGAAAAAAGGTAAAATAACATGACAGAGGAACCTCTAGCTGCAAAATTTCAATACAAGACCAACGCACACCAAAGCGTTCATCTTTAAGAAGCTGGATACTCAGTTCTCTGTCATAACGAGTTGTTTCACAGAAGGCCAATAACCAAAGTAATGTAGTGGCTGATAAAGACTTAAACAGGTGGGTTCTTTTGGGGCAGTGAAAAATTAAAAACATAATTAAGATCCAAACATTATCCGTGGGGAAATACAAGTGCTTCCTGTGTTGTTGGCTATGTTTATTTCTTTTCCATTTTGAAAATGAGCTAAATCAAGCTGATCATTTAAATGTTCAAAATTTTGAGCATTTAATAAATATTGATTTTGTTAATAACCAATAACTTTTCACTTGTCCAAAGAAGTAAGCAAGCTGTGACTGGCCAAGCAATGAATGTTGTTCTGCTGCCACATGTGCTGTATGGCTGGGATGCACCAGTGTGTTTAGGTACAGCAGCTAAAGGACAGCCGTTCTCATAGACATCCTGCTCCAAATGCCTACTGTTTCCCTGCATTCTTAACTGGTCTATGTATTTTTAAATCACATGCAATACGAGGCTGTAACTATATATGCCAACACGTCTGATGCTTTAATATGGATATTTAAGAAACAAATATTTATAGTAGCTCATGCCCCAGTAAAGACTTTAAATCTAAACACAGCGCAGCAATCCAACAAAGAAAAAAGTGTTGCTACCAGAACTTTGTGAAATAAATGACATTTGCCCCTGCTTGGTGTGGGGTTTTGTTTGTTTGGTTTTTGTTGTTTTGTTGGGGGTTTTTTTAATTGAAAGGAAAAGAAGCAATAAGCTGATTATATGAGTTTTTATGGGGGATCAGTTTATCAACCTACCATCTCAAAACAGTTCCCAAAGCACATTAGCATGCACGACCCTGCCTCTGCTTCACCCTAGCTGTCCCAGAGCCATGTCTTTCAAATGTTACTGGATTTGCATAAGAACTTGCATAGCATTCATGTAAGACACAGTCTGGAAATTCAGCTATTGAAAATCTGGGATGACTTCATGGCTACTTTGCTGTCTTTTAGGTCACTACATTTCAGCAGCCCTGTATGTGCATCTTCAGAGACCAAAGTCAAGGTTTAGCACAAACTACACACAGTACAGTCTTCCAGGCACTTAGGACAAGAAATAACCAAGTAACCTGAACATCACTCTGCAGCAAACATGTGCTGTCACTTACCAACCAACTGGTGGTAACTAAACATCTGGTATTTCAGATAAATAAGCACTAACCTGTAAACAGAAATATTATAGATATTTCTATAATAGAATAGATAATTCTCCACAAACTACTGAAGTACAGTTTAGATATCTTAACTCTGAGGTTTGATTTGCATAACTCTGTCATCAATTAATTTACTCCAAAATCACATTTACTACAGCCAACAGCATAGAACACTGCTTCAAGCATCACTTTTTTCCCAGCTGCAAAGACCCCAGTGCCTCCTGAAACCATCACGGCACAGAACAGGCCAGCCCAGTAAATCTCCTCACCACTGCCACGTCCGTGCACTTTAATCTCAATCTGCCAGCACGGTGGAACACGCAGCCCAGATGCTTACAGCAGTATTCTGGTAAATCCAACACTGCTATTACATTGTGAGCAGCCTTACATAAACCACGTGCTCTGGCTTCACCCGGCTGGCTTTCCTGCTACTGTGCCCTGGCAGCAGGCACTGCTGAGGAAGGGAACAGGCTCTCACAGGTGACCTGCTGACAGCAACTCGAGTGCAAAACGTGCTTTTATAAATGTGCCATCCTACGACATACCAGATAACACAAGAAACTGGGGTATATACAAAGTGCAGGTGAAGTCCTCCATGTGCCATCAAAGGCATTCTCTCAGCGTGTTCTGACACATCCAGGAAAACTGTCCAAAACTGCAGAAATTCTTGGAAATACAGGAACAGAGAGACATTACAACTTATTACTACACAGCCAGCAAAATTTCTCTAAGTTAGGAACCTCTGTTTACAAATGAATGATGTAAAAATGAATAAAATCAACTCTTAAAAAATTATGACCAGAAGTATCTCAACTGTCTGCATTTTCAATTTTGCCATTTTCATGTGGCTTTCACACGCATTAATTGCAGAAAAATCATAGGAAAGAAATTCCCCCCATTCACTATTTCACTGAGAGAGAAAAGAAGAGGGATCTAATTGCTTGCTTTTATACAGGTAATGCACAATATAAAAGTAAGAAAACTTGCTCAGCAACCAAAGCTGCCGTTCTTAAAGGGGAGGGGGAAGAAGAGGGTGTATTTCATGCTCTTTGATTGTTCATAACTGACATGTCTTTTCACTCTCCAAACAAGATGCATCAGTAGTCTTCAGAGAGCACAACCAATGCCATTCATTTCAATCCTGTATTGATCCTCTTTTATAATGACAGTACCTGCTAATCAATAGTATTAACTATTCCACCTTACTAGCTGAGTGCAGAATGTTAAGTTCCTTATACAAGGAGAGCTTATTTTTCAAATATGAATCTTGGAAAACAGTGGCATTTCTCCATTAATCAAATAGAGCCTGCTCTGCATTAGCCCAAACTCAATTATGTCCAACTTCATTGTCTTGATGCAAAGCAAAAGGCATTGAGTAAACTTGTGAAAACACATTAAACATACAATTTTAAATGCATGACTTTTCACCAAGGGCCAATATCCATTTTCATTATTTTAATAAACCCTTCAAGGTAAGACAGATCTTCTCAACCCCTCTGATGAATCCATGGGTTCATAGATTCCCCCCCCTGCAACTACCATTCCCTGAAACCTTTCAACATAGGAGGAGCTAACAGCCATCCTCAGCAGCAGATCTTCCTGCCTCAAGGTCTTCCAGTCTCAATGACTTTGCACTATTTTCCAAAATCTGGCAGTTTTATTTTCTCAGGTCTCTTCAGAAGTTACAACCTGTTGGACAGCAAATGCATGACACACAGCAGCCCAAACCTCTCACTGGGAGAAGTGTATGGTTTGCTGCAAACAAGGCTCCAGAAGGAGTATATGAAAATGATGTGATTTTGCTGCTGAGTGTCAAAGCTCTGACTTCAGCAGATGTTTCCACAGTACTACTGCACCATGAGTCACCTGGGACTATTCTGGTTTCACATCATCTACAACGCTTCATTCATACTGAATTAGGTGAATAGGGAGGGCAGCAGTTAGCTGTGCTCAGAGGACTGTCATTACCAGCCAACATCTTCCATAAAGGCATTGTAGGCTCAGATTTCTGTCATGAAATAGTACAGACCACGTTCATTTCCTATTTTACTGATGTACATTTCTGCCTTTTGGACAAAGTGCTATCTTGAACTCTGTAACCACATTTTTACATGCTATTTTGCAAGGCACAGTAAATTGAATATTCCTCTATGACAACAACAATTAACCTCACTTCTCACGCAGAATTTGAGAGAGACAAAAAACTGGTCAGACCAAGAGAAAGACCTGTGCTTCTGTAGACATTTTGCACCAGCACACTTGGGATTTTTTTGGCTGGAGTACAATTGGCTAAACTTGATTTTGAGTGAAAATTTCTGGATGCTATAATAATAATTAAAAAATTCTTTTGACCTGCATACCAGGTTTATGGCACTTATACTAGGATTTGCTGAGTGTAAGGACAGTTGCACCTGCTGTCTATAACACATCAGAATCACTGAGCTGGGGTCCCAGCTCTGGAAAGATCAAGGTGCTGGATCCACAATTTTGCAGCACTGTTGCACAAAGATCTTCCCAGTGCATTTCCATACTGAAGCAAAGCGCTTGGCTTTTGGTGCAGTGCAAAGGAAAAAACTTGCCTTCTCTCTTATAATAGCAACATTTTGAAGCTTTGCTACAAAAATGATAATAATAACCGACAGCAGCGAGAAGCTCAGCTTTCACTCAGGCTGCTAGTAACAAATCTGAGCCGCTCTAAAACGACAGGTCGAAGCTGAGCTGCAAGAAGCAAGGAGGGGGTATTCTGCCAGCCCTACATTCTCCTCCTCCCTTCCCTTTAAACCCCACCCCACCCCACCACCAGGCAAGTCAGCCCCCTTACCTGATAATATCATCGTTGTGCCCGAGGAAGAATTTCTGGCTGTGCTCTCTGGTGTTGTAAACCACGCCGACTCCAGCCACGAAGTAAACCACCTCTTTGCCTGCCGTGTAGTACAGGTTGTTGCGGCACTGGTGACCCCTGTACCCGTAAACCCACTCCAGCCGGAGCTGGCATCTAGGAGCTGTCCGATCCGCCATGATAACCAATCCCCTCTCCCCACAAGCACACACAAAACCTAGCGCTGCCCCTCCTTCCCTTAAGAGCTCCTTCCCCCTTCAGGCTTTTCCCCCTTAAAGCGTTAAGCGGTCCCTGCCCTGCTGCCGAAGCCTCAGGTGGCACTCTCCAGCGACGATCTGAAACAGAACGCGCTGGCGGATCAGGTCTGTCGCCGCCGCGCTGCCACCATAATCTGCTGCTGCTGCCGCCGCCGCCCAGGACGAGCAGCTGCTGCTTCCCCGCCGCTGCGCGACCCAGGCAACTTCTTGGGGGAGAGGGGAGATCACACCGATACACCTACAGCAGCAGCACACCGGGCTCTTTTCTTTCCTAAGGCAAAGGAACTTCTGTGCGTCACCACCACCGCCACCTGCCAAAGGCTCCCCGCTTCGTCTCCTGGACTGCACCTTCTTGGCTTCCTGCAAAAAGCTTCCCGGCTGCTCTTCTTTTAAGATATCTTTGGGTCAAAACTGAAAGGGCGGGGAAACAAACACCTAAACCGTGTTTTCCCTTGCAGAATGCAAGTGTATTTCAAATGCAAAGGGACTACTTTGATGGGGGGGCTGGGGGAAGCACTGTCTGGATCTGTGCTGTGCAGTTGGGAGCTATTGACAATTCGGGGTCTTCTAAGCTTTTTCAACAGCACCCAGTGCCCTGAGTCTTCACGTGAAATATCATTGAAAGAGATACGTACACAACATTAGGCATAAATATCTGTAATACTACCCCGCCTTTCCACATCTCCCAGCAACCCAAAACGAGAGCCAAAACTTCCTCCTTTTGGAGTCTACAGCAACTATGGAATTAAAACGATTTTATGTTCCTATTTTCAGTCCAATTTGCCATGAAGTAGTGGGGGTTTGTGTTTTTATTTACTGTCATCCCTTGGAATGATATTCCCAAGGAAAACACTTCCTTGCTTGTCTCTGGCTTTTCCTAACGCAAGATTTGTATCGTCACCATCAGTCGAGGGTGGTTGCTACTCGCTGTGGTAAGACATCCGTCACTTTATAGCATCATTCAAGAAGTGACCAAACCCAGCCCTCCAGAAATTTGGCCACAACCACGAGAAAGAGAATTGCTAAAATCAGAGCAGCAAAATCCGACTCATTCACAGAGCAGCGGTGCTAGATGAAAGAGTAACCGTCCCGCTGCTAGGCTAACCCCTTCAGCTTTCCCCACACAACAGCCTCACGCTCTCTGCCCACACTGAGGGCTACAGAGCCAGCAGAACACCCGAGTTACCGGGACACAGGCGGTATATCACGCAAGCGACACCACACGCTCTCCATGAGGCGTTTGAAAGCAAACCTTGGAGTCAAAAATGACATCAAACTCAGAGCAACAGTCTCCAGTGGAAGGAGAATCATCTCTCACGGCCCACAGGCCAGCAAACACTAGCGCGGATAATCTGATGGGCCCCCACTAAAGGCGGTCCCGCTCCCGCGCGTCAGGGCTGAGCGCCACTCCCCCCTCACAGCTGCACCGAGAGCAATGGCACCTTGGTCGTTTGCGATGGGTGGGGCGCGTCCCTCCCTCAGCGAGGTGGAGTCTGAGAAGGCAGCGGCCCCTCCCCCGTGTGCACCGGAGGCGGGCGGAGGAGGCCAGCGGAGAAGGGCGGCAGCCGCTGCGCACGGACGGCTGCCCTCAGTGGGCGGGCTGGCGTGCCCTCAGCGGGTGGGCGGGCGGGCGGGCGGGCGGCTGACGAGCCCTCAGCGGGCGCGTGACGAGCCCTCAGCGGGCGGGCGGGAGCCTCACGAGCCCTCAGCCCGCGCGCCGCCTCACGGGGACGAGTTTTAGCGGGCGCCGCTCGTCGCGCGGGGGAGAGCGGGCGGGGCTGCAGCCCCCAAGGTGCCTCGCGGCAACGCGCGCGCCGTTGCTGTGGCGACGGCTCTGCCCGGGGGTGGGGGTGGCTCTTCCCGCCCTTTTCTGTGAGGGGCGGGGGCGGTGCCGCCTCCCGGTGTCAGCTCATTGCGCGCGGCGGAGCAACGTCCCCGGTGTTCATCTGCAGCCCCAGCGTGAGGCCCCTCAGCCGCCCGTTCCCATCAGCCGCCCGAACGACAGCGTCAAATACTCAACACTCCTTCACACAAGCTCTTCCCTCGAAGTCGATGCACAAGTCGTTACAAATAGACACAACACATCCCCATCTTTCTGCCTTCCCCCTTCACAACTGTACTCAAAAGTCTCAAAGTAATTCAGAAAAAATAAAGACAACAAAACCATAGAATCATTTTGGGTGGACCTTTAAGATCACCGGGTCCACCCACTCCCCCAGCAGTACCAGGGCACCGCTGCCCGCGTCCCTCAGCACCGCAGGTCCACGGCTTGGAAACCCCACCAGGGGTCACAGGCACTCCACCCTGCCCTGGAGAACAGCTTTAGAGCAGCTGTGCTGCAATACGCCCAGGCACACAAACCCACTCGGGACAGGAACCCGGGAGAGGTATCTTCGTGTAGTTATGAAACAATTTCAATCTCATTACCTTTATCTGCTTTTAAACATCAAAATGTGGACACTGTTTTGTCAGCTAGTGGAGGTGGGTACCCAGTAAGACTTTCAGTGAATTATGAATTCATCTTTTCTCCTCTTAATATTTTTCAATGGAAGAAATTCCATTGCTAAGATGTTCCTAAATACTGCAACTACCGTTCATTATCAGTACAGCAGAAACAAGAACAACTGATGCTTCTTTTTAGTGCTAATAATGAGAATTATTGAAACAGAGGCCTAATAACATCAGCTTTAATTTAGATTGGCAGCTGTAAAAACCACCCAGGGAGCTCTGGAGTCCTCAGTATCAGAAACATGAGGAAGGCTGGGAGGGGGCAATACAAACCAAGAGAGAGAGACACACTAGTAAAGGGCATTCATGTTCAAAAAATAACATTTTGAACTTATTTCCAATCATAACTCTTGTAAAAATCAACACTTTTAAATATATTTGAGAACAGATTTAAAAGACATAAAAATCTGCAACAACACCAGCACTTTTCCTCCTCATTGTGGCATGGAGCCTGTTAAACTAGAACATCCATCCCATGACATTTACTTCTTGTTTTAAAGACAAAAACAGGCAGATAGAGCATTTTGTGTGAGTAGCACCTGAATGACAGTTACAACACCCACTCTCTGCCAAAGGGACGTTTCACTGCTGCTGGGGGTTTTGGGGATTGTTTTTTGTGGACTGTTGTTGTTCTTTTGGGTTTTTTTTTAAGTTTGTTTTTTAAAGTATGCCTTGTGTAGAAGATGCCAAAAAGCACCACATCTCAAATGAACTCCAACCCTCAGTGATACATCCTGCCCACTCTACACATGTCTAAGAGCTGTGATTAACAGTGAACACTGAGATTTTTCCCTCCCAGAGACATCCACTTACAACTCGTATTTTCTGGATGAATGTACAGTGGGTGCACTGAGAAGCCACATTAACTGGCACCTCAGAATAGGAACCTCTCATCTGGGCTGCAAAAAATTATATAATCTGTAAGAACTTGAGGGGAGGGATCAGAAGCAGGAACTGTGATCCAGTTGTTTGTTTGTTGCCTGGCATGACATTAATCAAATCCTGATTGATGCCTTTCAGTGATTTTACAACTTAACTACAAAATAACAAGGGAATTGACTCTAAGCTTTTATTCCCTGTGAGTGAAGATACTGCCTTCATGAAATGCTAAGATCTGGCCAGAAATATGGGGGGGAGGAAATACAATAATAATAAAAAATTCATCCTCACATGCAAAGTAAACCTATTTCTAACAGACCAGACGTATCATATCGTTTCATATCCCAGCCTGGACAGAAAGTCCTTCTAACAACTAGAATGCAACTGCTTTGCCTCTTGTCTGAGTGTGATCCAGTACTGCCACACAGAGCAGACAGATAAAGAGCATCCATCTTAGTCTACTCTGCTCACCCCAGCAGCCCCTGCAGCTGCCTCGCTGAGCCCACTGACCTCTGCAGTCACTTCACTATCCTGGCTGCCACACTTGACTCAGCTTTCTACAATGATTCATCCAAGACACATCTAAATCTTACCACAAGTTTACATAACCCTCTTAGAATCTGCCTCTTCCAAGTTATGAGGAAGTTCATAGTTTTCTGGCGTGTGCTACCCAGAGTACTGTTCAGGTGGCAGTGGATCTGTCACATCTCTGGATACAGAGACCTCTCATGGATAATGCCAGTCCTCTAGGAACAGCGGAGAAGTTTTTCTCAGCTAGGTATGGGAGTAAAAGAATAGTAGTTTTAATAAGAAACTAGTAAAATTAGTGTTTGGCCAAAGTAATTTCTATCATTATAACATAATGAACCCCTACAGCATCTCGTTAACAGGTAAAAGATTATTAGTGAGATTCATTAATATACAAAGTAATACAGAACAACATGTGCAATTACACTGTGTTACAGATCCATTCACAATCACCAGGCTAATCAGGATGCCAAGCTTCAGCAGCAAGAGAGGGTTCATTATGAAACATATGCACAAACCCTTCCTTTTAGATCTTACAGAACAGGGGTGTATTTTATTTCAAAGTCAACCATCGTGCCTCTCCCACTACTTTGTTCTGGGCCCCTCGTGCAGGTGTGATGAGCAGGGAGCCCAGGCTCTGCCCGAGCCCTGCTGCTGCCTGTGCTGCATTATGACACACTGCAGATGTGACCACGTGGCTCTAAGAGGCTCTGCAGCTCAGAGCCGCTCGGATGCCAGGCGGTGGCACAGGCAACTGGCCCAGGTGTGCACAGTCTGAGCATCTCCCCTGCCTGGCTCTGCTCAGGATGCACAGTGCTGAATTAGCAGCAAATCCTCTAGTGCTCAAAGCTCTTTGTTTTTAATTGCTTTATGCTGCAACACACTTCTCTTCAGTTCTCACCATTCACCCCGGGTATTACAGCACTTAACAGTGCTGCATCCAATTAGCTCTATGCCTTCATTTGTACGTTAATCTTCTTTAAGAGATTTTTCTGTCTTTGATAGAAAAAACAGTAACTGATCAGAATTAGAACACCCATTGAATTGCTGTCACAAGGCTAGAGAAAACTGCTGGACAACGGGGGATAAATTTCAATCAGCAGCACGGGAGGAAATGAACAAAGAGGCCAGAGTGCCAAACGCCAACTCCTTACCTTGGCCCTGCACAGCACAGGGACAACAACTCCCAGTGCCAGGAGAACACAGTGCTTCCTTAATGAGTTTTGTTCTACTCAAAACATACCTCCTCAGTACCAGGACACAGAAAACAACTGGAATCCTGCTGGCTCAGACCTCTCATTCTTCCTGTTGTCAGGATACGGCCTGCTCAGGTCCACAGGTGGAGCTGTAGTGTCAGCGGAATTCTGCTTTTTACAGTGATTCCATTATTTGTACATTAAGCTCATCATTTCCAAGTTATTTTTAGAAGGACTTGAGAAGAAGTACATATTAGAAGGACTAATGTTTGTTCCAACTCACTGTGATTTAACTCTATATTTATTCAGCCACCTGTGACTAGTTAAGGTAGGGAAGAAAAAACAAAATAGCCACAATCAAAAAAGGAAAACTGTATCATACCTGTGAGTTATTTATTACAAAAGTATATTCTCCTCCACATTTGAAGTCCATTCTCTGTGAATTCAATCATAAAAAAAGAACATGGTTTAGTGAAAAAAAAAAGCTAAAATAGTATTTCACAGGAACAGATTAATCATAAAGAGTAAAACCCTACAACAGAACATATTCCCTATGCAGAACAGATGGATTAACACAGTATTTGCATCAATCCAAAATAAAGCCCTTCCACCCAACCCATGCTTAATTCCTATGGCTAATGAGTATGGGGTTTTTTTTCCCCTCCTGATGTACTTAGGCTACAGAAAGGACCCTTCAGGTGCAGCTGACACCTTCTGTCAGCTCAGAATGCAACGCAAGGCTCCCACCAAGAGGAAAAAAGGAAGGCAGACTGACCTGACTAGAGGGTGATTTGTCTTCTTCATAACAATAAAATAATAAAATTCTTTTGTTTGGAAGAGACTTTTAAGATCATGGAGTCCAACTGTTCCCCCAGCACAGCCAGGGCATCACTAGCCCAATGTCCCTCAACTCCAACGCTCTGAAAGCCCTCCAGGGATGGGGACTCAACTTCTGTTTTACTTCTGCAGTGACAACCTGCTGTTTTCAGTCCCATTTCCATCATCCATACTTACAGTCCTCCTCCCTCCTCAGCTATATTCCAGCAGTCTCTTCACATCATCCCAGAGAGATTTCCCCCATTCCTCCTCCCCTGTGAAACCTGCACCCTCACTGACCTGTCTGTCCTGACCTGGCTCTGTCCATGGAGGCTCCTCCTGATCCACCTAGTCTCTCTGCATGGAAAACACAGCCCTACAGCCTCTTGGTCCTCAGCACCTGAAATCAGTGCCGAGGCAGAAAGGGGTTTTATTCAAGTAGTTTTCAGGAAAATCTTGCAGTAAGAGGCAAGACAAAAGATAAAACCATTCTGAAGGCATGTTCAACCAAGACATTGCAGGACTGAACGGAACAGGCAGTCAAGACCCATCTGTTACTCATGCAACAGCCTAACTGAAGCGATAAATATGGTAAGACATCAACATTTTTTTGTACCTTAAACAATGAATGTTTCATTATCTTCTAATGTCAAAACTCAGATTTTTATATTCTATTAAAGTTTACAAGACTAGCAGTGCTGTGCTATCTTTTACTAATAATTAGACTGAACAATGCAATATTACAGGAACAAAAGCTCATGTGCATGAATATTCCATTTAATAACCAAAAACTTTGGAAAACAAGAAAACCCCAGGAAACACTATATACTCCATGAAAATAAGACACTTGTATTGGTCACATGTTCAAGAATCTGTGGCTTGGAAACACATTAATTTGCAGTTTATCTGCTTTTCATCTGAAATTACATTTAAGCGTATTTCACAAAAAAATTAAACACAGGTTCCTTAAATTTCAGTGATTGCTACAGCTTTGCAGAGCCATTCCATTAAGATGGCTCCCTAGATGGCATCCAAATCCAAGAACATGCTGAAAAGATGCTGATCTCTGAAATGCTGACGAGGTTAAGGGAAGAGCTCTGGCATAACCCTGCACTAAACGAGTATCCTACAGAGTGCAATGGTGACTGCACCTTAGGAACGTTCAGACAAAATTGACATGGAAGATCCCAATGGAATTAAACTGGGCAGGATAACCAGTCCTCAGTAAATGGTAAAGTTCAATTATTGAAACTTGAGCACTTGAGCAGAAGGCAGGTGACAAGTTGGAGGCCTGTGCTTGCTCAAAAGCAAGTTCTTTTGCTGCAACCCTGTAGATGGGTACTTGCCCCAACTGGTCAGACACTGGGGTACCTCGTTCAGCTGCCTGTGCTCGTGCTGACTTCCACTGACTGCTGCAGTTACTCATCACAACAGATAACATGTCACAATATTTTACAAAACAATGACTCATTCCTTCCCTCTTCGTTCTATGGCACTCAATCTGCTTTGGGAGGTGGAAGGTAAAGACAAGACAGAAGAGACAAAGCAAATATTTCAGGATTAAGTTTTGCACAGAAAAGAAAAAGGAATTACATTGAAGACATGAGTTTCAGTGGACAGGAGAGATGACGTTTTAAAATAACTTTATTTTTGTTCTTCAAAATTATGATTTAACATCATCAGAAATGAAATAAGAAACTTAACCAGCGTATTTAGTTTTAAAAGCATTTAATGACATAGCATATATTTAACAGATAGGGTAAAAGTCTAGAGGTACAGTTCGATACAACTGAAAGCCAGTTCCAGTACTACTCTTGACTACAGGCCCAGTCATTGAAAGTTCATTCCTAATAAATGTAATTTTTGATTGTGCAGTAAGATGAAAATTTTTCATTACAATAGTTACAGTGACAGAGAAATGCACACTATGTATCAAATAGCAAGTAATGTAGCAAAATTATAACACACAGTGCTGCAGCTGACAAGCAAGTAACCATTGGAGTAACATTACTTTTCCAGTAAATGCTTCAGTTCCACTTTTACACTTATCGATGATTTTAAAGGGTTTATTATACATCTAGTCTTATTATACTTTGTACTAGAATTATCTGAAACATACAATATAATGTATTTTGGAAAAAAAAAAGAAACAAAACCAAAAAAAAAAAAAAAAAAAAACAAAAAAAAAAAAAAAAAAAAAAGACTTTATCAATTACAGGTTATTTCAAACCGTGTCAGCTAATGCCCCTGGCCAGCAACGCCACAGCAGGGCTCTGCCAGGGAAGGGGTCTGTCTGTAACCAGTGCTCACCCTGTCACAGCACAGCAGCAGCTACCGTGGTACAGCTGGCACGGGAGCTCTGCCAGCCAAGACTCAGCACAACAGCCTTCCATGGAAGTGAACTCGTTCTGGGGAATTTCACATGGGTTTGATGTGCACAGTAGATTCGAGAGCACCGCTGCCTTGCATACCAATAGCACTAGGAGTGGGTTATTTTCCAAGACAGCCTCACAAAATTGAGGAACAGTTTAAATATTAAGATCTAATCTACATTAACTTCATTTAAAAACAAAACAAAACAAAAACAAACCCCCCAAACCTGGTCCTCCCCCTCCTACAGAAGCTGCCCAATGCACCTCATACATTTGTAACTTTTAGATTATTTTTTTTTGTTGGCTTTTTATTTTAAAACGCTCTATAAATAAAAAAATGTCAATCACATTGAGGAACATGAGGCACAGAGAGTAACGTATTGGTTCTGAGCTCGCATGCTGGAATTCCACTGGAACGGTCAGAGAAGTGCAGTGTGTGGAGATGGAGTTCACTTCTTTTTACCAAAAAGGCTGAATCTTTTCTCCTTGTCTTTCTCTTTGTCCTTCTCCCTCTTGCCAGGGCTGGACTCGCTGGTAATCGTGACGCTGGCGGGCAGGGTCTGGGCACGGCTGGAGGCTGGAGTGCTCTGGGTGGTCGGCGACACCTCGATCTTGTCCGAAGACACGGCTGATGTGATGGCCTGAATCCACGTGTTCATCTCCTCCTTCAAGAAGCCCCAAAGGCAGAAAGCTGTTACAATCTGTGTGCCAGTTGCCCTCACTCACTCGACACGGCAGAAGGGGAATGGACACCAGTGGGATGTGAAAGGAGACGCTGTTCTAACTCATCTGGGGCACTCCTCTGCTTACGTGCCTGCAGGAGGCTGGAAGCTGCACCTGAAAAGCCCCACTGCCTGGCAGTGCCAGCAGCAGCCTCTGCAGCTGCACCTCACACACACACTGAACACTGGGAAATTAACACATGCTCCTGAGATCTTAGCAGCTAATTCTCCTTTCTGCTGCACAACAGTACAGGGAGCAAACCAGTAATAAGCAATAAACAAAACCAACTTACATCGTCTTTGGCTTGGAAGAGGTATTCGTTGCCATCAGTCAATCTGGAAAGAAAACCACCAGCACAATTTAGCTCAGTAGGAGCCATGCTGCTGCCACTCCCCCTCAGCTACAGACCATAACCAGACTGGGACGTGTGTGCTGGCACAGGACAGTTGTAGCATCTACATGTGCACATACACACCCCAACAGCTCCTGTTCTGGCAGCTGGTACTGTCCCACGTGGCGGGCACACTGCATGCACTTCCATCCTCTGGGCACGCTCACGCCAGCAGCTGTGTGCCAGCAGGTCAGGAAGAAGCAGCTGCTGAAGAACATTCTGCAGCTGCTCTACAATCACAACTACCATGGTGGTGACTCAAGGTACAATAATATTATTTACGAGTAGCTGCCTCTTCACACTGCAAGGGTCAGACTCTCCCTTCTATTTCTGTGCTAATTTCACTCAGAGGATTAGATGGGATGCAAGTAACACTGTATGTGGAGATACACATTAATTAACAAAAAGTCTAACACCAGATCAGGCATCTGACCAAGTAGGAGGCAGGGTCAGTGGAAGCTATGTTGCAAGCTTCCTGATCTTTCCCCAGAAAAAGAAAGCATTTAAAAATATTTTAAAGGGATTATTAAACAGTAAAATAATGGTGAATATAATCGTGCCTTGCTTTTTCCTTTAAACAAGAACAATATTTCCAGTGTTCTCTCCAGAGATCACAGCTAGACCTTTCTGTGACAGACCCACCTGCACATGAGCTCTGCAGTGCCCCAGCCCCTCAGATGTTCACCAACATGCCCCTTCTGACTTGGAGAGGTGGGTTTGCCATGATGGGCTGGTGAACTCTGAGGACTCTCCTCATTTGTTAGGAAAAGGTGCCAGAGGCCATGCCCCATGAGGCCTGCTGCAGGTGTCAGGCTACCATGAAAAGAAGGGTAATGGTGTTTTTTGCCTAACATGGTATTTGGAACAGCATATCCCTACATGATGATTTCAGAGATGTTTAAAATAGCATAAAGGATGAATCACACAGCTGCAGGCCTGTCCTCCAGAAAGCTGAATTTCCCTAAATATTGGCTATATATTTTCCCATGTATCTGCTATAAGCACATTTTCCCAGAAATGGATCCTATCATCTTTAGAGTATTCTTGTATTAATATCAAAATTTAAAAAATGAAAAAAACAAAATCTTTCTTAGAATATGTGTCTGTTCAAAAAGTGAGTGTTCTTTGACAGAACAACTGAGCAGCTATGTAATAATAAAAACAATTTTCACTGTTGGCACTAAAAGACTGATCAGTAAAACAAACACTATTTCAGAAGGAAAAGCCTTATTTTGTTTAACCTTCCCACAGTGAGTACCTCACATTTCAAAGTGAAATGGTCTGTAACTACAGGTTCTAGTCTTGAAAATGTGATTGATGTCTTCAGTAGTCTCCTAAACACATACTGGAAAACTGATGCAAGACACTTGATCTTGGAAAGGGCAGAATGACAAACATTCAGCTCTTTTCCACCAGCGCCAGCAGGAGCAGTGGAAAAAGCCCAGTGCTTTCAAATGCAGGCTCCTAACTTCAGGCAGACACATCCAGTCTTGTCCCAGCTGCACACCAAGTGCACAGGTTATCTGATTCTGTCTGTGCTGCCTTTGACTAGTACACTGTATTTCAGTGCTGGAAAAGCCTGTTCAGACAAAAGACACTGCAGTTAATATCCACACAGCGCCTGGGCTGGATCCTCCCACGAATCTGCACAGTGATCACACCCACCACGACACACTGAGAGCAAGACACTTTCGCGGGTTACCTTAGTTTGAACACATGCTTCTTCTTTTTGTAGTCGACCGCTATTTCGCAGACTGCTTCCTTCAGGCTGACAGGAATCTCGTTGTGGTAGGGGATGCCCGAGGCAGCGGCTTTCGCGTCCTTGTAGAAGCCCATCTCTTGGTTGTTTATGACACAGTACACGTTATGCCACGATCTTTAGGCATGGAAAACAACACAAGTGTTTATCAATCTACTACTCTCACTCGCAGAACTCACCGAACACAATTCTTTGTCCAAGAGAATGGAGCTGAAGAGAGCCAACGCTGCTGTGCACTGCAGACAGAGCGCTCTCACAAAAGCACGGCTCCGGGACAGACACGCTGACTGGGAGACAAATGGAATGATCTGCAGAGCCCTCTGACAGCTCACATCTAACAGTGTCCAGGCTGTTTGGTAGGCCAGGCAGTTTGCATACTTGGGGGAGAAACAGACTGACCTTTTAATGACCACACGTCATTGCAGAAGGAATTCTCACTGTGCTGCAAACTAATGAATGGATTGCATGTGAAATCCCTGGTTGGTACAAGCACTCCTAATTGAAGTTGTTCACCTCATTCTCCAACACAGCTACAAAACTCAATCATTACTAGAAATAAGAGTCCCCAGGCACTAGTACTGGTGGCTGTTGCTGCCTCAAAGCAGCTCTCGGTGTGAACAACACTAGCTGAGCAAAACTTATGTTAGCACCATACTCACATATGAGCCACACCCAGCTCTGCTGAGTGCTTCGGCTCCTACCAAATCCCTCACGTGCTGGTGTAGCTCACCACTTGCCAAGCAATATTCTCCTTGTCAGCCAAGTCAGAAATTTGGTTTCAAGAGCTCCCTCAGGGCATGAAGGACCCCTGTCTGCTATTCCAGTGCAAACAGACATCTCAGAAGTTCTGCCTGTTTTGAGAACTGCAGGAACAGAATCAGCTAAGCCACACAAACCATCTTCAGCCACTTGTCTGTTCCGAGCAGATTAGAGAGTAGGAGGGAAGTGCTAATGTGCACACAGAAAACGTCAGAGGAATGTGGACATTTCTGTTCTCACACCTACATGTTTTGCTTTTCTCACAGTAACATACAACTTGAGAGATCTGGAATCAAATCCCACTACTGCCACACATTCATCATGTGAAGTGAGCAAGTCGTGGTATCATTATGCCTCGGTTCTCCACCTTCCAAATATGGCTAATGCTGCATTTTCAACCCTGTATCCTCAGACTGCAGCTTCCTCAAATACACTGTTCAACCATTCACACAGTTCCCACGACAGAGGATTGAGCCTGGAAGGTCTCTCAGAGCTGTGAGAAGACAACAGCAGCAGGGATAACGTTTCCTGCCTTACACCTTGGTGAGTCTGAATGTAACTACGTGTGTTGAGCACCAATCATTTTACCTGCTGGAGGCTTTCTTGCTGTGTGTCTCCCACTCGTGTTTGCGATGTAGGAAGCCCTCCATCTGAGCTGAAGGAATCTCCTGTGTTTTGGCTGGTAGGGTAGCAGCAGTCTGGGCCTGAATGGCGGTCTTGGCTTTGCGGTCTGATGTTGGAGAAGGAACAGGACTAGACTCTTTTGAACTTGTCCTCTGTTCTGCAGCTCCGTTGACCATTTCGTTTGTTTCTGCAGTTTCTGCCACCTAGGAACAGTGGAAAAAACATTCAACCAGAAGCTCAGAGCAGTGAGGCATCTCACGGTTAATCTGTTTCCCTGCACAACGTGGCTGTGTATAAACTTTGCCTGAAGAATGACACAGGCCAGTAAGAGCTTTCTCAACACTCCACAGAGACACAGAAGGCCAAGGAAATTAGAAGGTATGAATGGATTAGTACCCATTTTATAGATGGAGAGATGGGAAAATAAGAGCAGCTAAACATCAGTGTGAATTTTACTGTGCTTTGCTCTGCTGGTCAATTAATGATCTTTTATATATTGTTATTCCTAAAATGAGAGCATTCAATTCTGTTGCTAAGTACTCAAATGTTTGGAACAGTAACAATCACACTTTCTGCAAACCTAAAGGAACAGTATAAGTTATACACATCAGCCACCTTAAATACATATATGGCATTACTGGGGTGTTAAAAGTCCATAAAAGGTATTAACTATGAATCAGAGGAAAATATGACAGAATCACCCAGGAGCATTTACAAAAATCGATGCCATTTATTTGTTTCTGTAAAAGCTCCTTTTCCACTTTCCCCATTCCCCTAGTGACACAACAAAATCAAAACATGCAGAAATTAGATTACACCATGCATTTCATCTCCACCATCCCAGTTAGGATATTGGATCTTAAAGACAAGGGAAATGAGGTCACATGTCAAGTTATCAAGGTCTTTCTCAGATTTTTGTTATTAGGTGGATTGGATTTTTGTTAAAGGAACTGAAAACCACCACAGTCACACAGCATCACACAGCTATTTACCCCCAAACAAAGACAGAACCAAGGCCTTGCCCATCACTTGCTTTGTTGGTCGCGTTGCCTGGCGCACTGTGATCGAGACAGCCTAGAGAGCAGCCGTGCTCCAGCAGCTCTGACTGGTCAAGCTGTCGACGTCTTCAGGAGCCATTCATCCAAAAATCATTTACATTGGAATCCTAATGGCTATAAGCTTTTGAAATGCAGCTTGCTCCCAGTTTATTTTTTTTTCTTGTACCATTACTTTGACATGTAGAGCCACTGGTAGCAGCTCAAGACTTACACAACCAGTGTGTATTATTATTATTAGAGAATTATT
Source organism: Ceyx cyanopectus (assembly GCA_013401355.1). NCBI lineage: Eukaryota > Metazoa > Chordata > Aves > Coraciiformes > Alcedinidae > Ceyx > Ceyx cyanopectus. The sequence continues at coordinate 102,461 of VYZU01079469.1, forward strand.
AAAGCTTAGTGCTGCTAATGCTCTAGTAGATTACAAACATTTGGGACTGTTTTTATGCAGACAAGCAGGTATTTATGAATGGCACAATAATTAGACATTCCCACTTCTGCACGTGGCCTGGACAAGTCAGAAGCAGCCGAATTAATACACAACAGACTAAATTTTGCCACAATTTCCTAGAACTTCTGATGCCTGTCAAGTACACATTGTTGTACCTCACACCTCTATACCTCGTGTAGTGACCTAGGGAGATCTAAGTGTCAGCTTGCTCTGAATATGGCAAGGATTAGTTAACTGCCTGTAAGCTGTCTGCATCTCCAGAGGCCAGACACTACACCGCTGACACAGGGAAAGAGCCACAGCTCATGTGCCACTTCAGTCATATGAAGTTTACTCTGTCCCTACAGACATGGAACCTGGTTCATGAGAGGAAACATCTACCCTGTGCTGTTACCCAGTGGAAGTGAAAACCACTGACGCTTCTTCTTCCCAACTAGGGTAAATCTAAGCCATTGAACCTCACTAATTGAATCTACATCTCAAAACACAACGCAAACGTCGCATAGAAGGGGTACGAGGGTAAATAAATAGATGAGGCTGAAGATTACCCAACACTGCCAGCACAGCTACCACAACACAGGCAGTCAGACAAAGAGCCAATGATTCACCAGTAGAAGCTCACTTCATCCATCACCACCAGTGCTGATCACCAGTCACCAACAGATCATGTTCAAGAAAAAGGACAGCTCTTGGCAAGCCTTTCTGACCAGTGCCAGCTACTGAACTGCTGACTGCTCCTCAGCTGGCTGGGTCCCTGTCTGAGATGCACGAAGCCTCTGGGGCTAGCAATAAGAACTACACAGATCACAGCAATTTGTCTCAACTACTTGCATAACCTGCCCAGAAACACTGGTTTCCTACACCAATGCTGAAAGGAGAACAGCTTCTATAGCAACACCAGCAAGGTGTGAGAATTTTACTGATGTTGGGATACCTATAACCACTAATCTGAACTAAAACACTTTCAGAACAGAGGCCACTGCACAGCTATTCAATCTGTTCTTATGGGAAATACTGTGTAATTCAGTGCTGCCATCTGCAACCCTGTGGTTTGAAAAGGTAGCTGCCAACCTGCAACACACCATCAGACCTGTAACTTCTACTGATTGTAGAAGGTCTAAGAAAAGCTTTTCTGATGCTCTTTCAGGTTTTATTTCCTTTTCACGTGTTATCTACAATTAACAGAAAACAAGCAAAATAAATCTGAATCATAAACAGATATGCGAAGAGTGTGTCATGAAAATAGAGAAAAAACAGGAGCTACACAAACTTTAATGGAAACAAGCGTGCATGGGGCATGCAGAGACAACGCAGCGGAGGACAAACAAAGGCAAACTGCACTGTTACAACACAACAGCTACCAGACTTCTCCATCGTGACCGAGACGTTAGTTGCAGGTGCTTTAGTGGCTAAAGACTACTCCTGAGATACTTAAATCAGGACTGGAACATGCAAGGAGACAGCCCATGACAACGACTGGAGACATCCCTTTGATTTCCAGAGTGCATGAAGCAAGGATATATTCAGTTCATCCACTTAAGTCTCTGTGCCACAGCTTAAACAATAGAGATGTACTTGCCTTTTTCGGATGCGAAGAGATGGCATCCTATACACTGCTCTGGCATAAAGTACCATTTTAATGAGTTAAACCAGTACCATAGGCAACCAAAGCCAGTACCACAATAAACAGCTGAAATTTAACACTTCTAGTGCCTAAAATTATGATGACTTAATTGATGACTTAAGTATTTTTTCTTTATATATATGTGTACTAATATAAGTTAAAAGGGTATCTGTACAAATCATTTTTACATACTACTTTTTAGCCAGAATACAGAAGGTTTCCCATATGATGGAGCCTGAAGCTACAGCTACACTGCTCTGAGGACTGTCATAGCCTTGCAAGGCACAGAGAGCCAGCACTGGTGTGGAAGGTCACCAGATCATCTGCATAAATTTACATGGAATTTTTAAAAGCACTAAGAAGCTTTATGTTGTTATCCTGACAAAAGAAAAAAAACATGCATCATAAAGTGGAAAGACAAGTTACAGCAAAAGTACAATAACTGAAGCACACCCTTTCCATCACCTCTCAGTGTACAAGCTCAGCCCACACAGAGCCAATTCAGCTGCACTGCTCAGCTAGCTGCCAGAGCCAGAATCCCGACCAACCCCAGCACATCTGCTGCCTCAACAGAAATGATACAGCTGTGCACATCTGGTACTGCAACAGAAGATGCAATGAACTGAGCTACAAAGCTCTCAGGAGAGGCTGAAGCACAGAGGGAAGATGAACACAGAAATGCATTACCTGCCATGGGAACAAAATACCAAACAAAAGGAGGGAGTAGGTGGTATGTAAGGCTGTGGTACCCAACCAGATGAGGAGGATCTGGGATGTGCTTGCAGGCCACCTCACGTTCCTTGCCACAACTATATGTAATTTCATAAATATTAGAATGTACAACAGACAGCTCACTTCATAATTTAATATTAAAGGTGAATCAAAAGGCTTGATTTAAAGAGACAAAAAAGGTAGAGCTGCTTAGTATCCTAGAGCACCGAGAGTCCGCGTGCAGACCCAGAACTAACGGGGATGGGCTATCTGTGGGAGAAACTGGTGCTGAAAGGCATTTCCTCCTGCAGCCCTGCACTGGGACCTGCACTTCCTCTGCAGAACTGGCCAAGAGCTCTAATACCCACCAACCTAAGCCCTCCAGGAGCCTTTCCTGCACTTAGTATGACCTCAGAGAGCGAGGTTCAAAAACAGGAGAAAAAGGAGTGTCATTCTCCTCGCCCCTCACAGCATTCACTGAGACTCTCTGAAAGGCTCTGCAGGAAGCTAATGGAAAGGTAAATCAGTCCACAACTGCTGTGCTGTGATAACTCTACTGGTACATTTATGGCTGCACATCAAGACTATTGGTGTATGTCCTGATTCCACTGGGACAGCCCCTGCCAGGAAGGAATTTATGAGATGTGGACCATTCAGCCTGCATCTATGTAAAATAAAGAGCTGGGATCACAGACCAATGTATTTTATTTAGTTTTTCAAGAAAAGCATCACAACCTCTCCATCAGGGTCTGCACTCTGCTCTCCTTGATACCCCTGTCCCTACAGTGTCAGGAAGTGGAATTGCTGTCATGTCAGGATCAAGGCAAAACGAGGCCCCAAACCAGCTATTAAGCAAGATCACAACTCTTCAGGAGGACCAATACCGTGATAAATCTAGATAGTGTTTTTTAATGTTTTATTTCACGTTTATTTTTCTCCACAGTCAGTAAGTCCACTCTGCATGGAATGTTGTACAACTAACCTGAAGGCTTTTACTTGTCATAGTTACAGCTCCCCCCGCCCAGCCTCTGCTGCCGAGCTCACCTGCACGTGCTCTCTCTGGCCTTGTCAATAACTGGCTTGCTAATGCAGCTGATTTAACAACGTTGCCGTGCTGAACCCTGTTAGTATAACTCGATGCGTCATACCTGTCAGGTTCTAGTGCTCTTCTTCATTATGATGTAATCTCATTAAAGCTCAATTATTCATATAAAGGACGATTTAGCTGGAAAATCTTAATACTATTAACGACATGAAAAACTCACAGTAAATAACATGAAATAAATGTGTCACCTTAAAGCAACTGAGTGTCAGTGGGGAGATTCAAATAAACAAGGATTCAAATGAAGCAAATATATCTCCAAGGGGCTGCTAATTAAATAAAAGTCAACTGATGGGAAGGAAGAGAAAAGCAGCAGGGAAATCTGAAGCCAAAAGATTAAACCAGTACTGAAAAAAGGTGTCTTTTGCTACAAATGATTCTGTATGTCACAGTCCAGACCGTGGTCGGTCATTGGCTGTCCGTCTGCTAATAAAGTTTTTGTAGTTTTGGTAGGTTTGGGAGCGGTAACTAACCCGTGGAGATTCCTGGTCTGATGGCAAACCATTCTGGGAAACCTGTTCCTTTGTCCCGTCCCTGTTGGCAGAGAGAAAGAAATCATGTGAAGTTCTTTGAAGCTGCCCATCTTCTTCACCAAGGTGAGATCTTGTACTGAACACTGCACAACTTGGACATTCAAGCAAGTTCCTACAATGCTGAGGCCCAACTGAATAAATCCAATGCTGAGATCAAAACAGGCTTTCCTGACAGTTACTTTACAATCAAGACTATTCCTGTCATGTACGTGATTTTATAAATGCTTATGTTCCATGGGTGTGGCTTTAAACTAGTCTGTAAATAATGCTCAACAAAAAAAAAGAGAAGTCTGTTCAGAGATCCGAATTCCTAACACAGGAAGCATAAAGGCAGCTCGAGGGGCAGGGACACCTCAGCACTGGGGTCATGATGGAATGTTCAAGTTAGCAATGAATTGAGGCGTCTGGGAAAGGTCCCATCCCCACAAACCACCAAGTCTTCCAGAAAAGGTGCATTAAAAAACCACAGGAGCTCCAGCAGACCCCTCAGCCCGAGCATCCTCTGCCTGCAGAGGGCCTCCCACACCCTGTGCTCACCACTGCTGCTGTGACTCTGCATCCTCCGCCACCTTGGGGCTGGGCTCCGGGGTTGGGGGCTGTCTCTTCCTCTCCTCTTCCTCCTGCTGCCGACGTACTTCCAGCAGTTCCAACTGAGAGATTACACATTTGGGGGCATTTAAAAGCAGTGGGTGTAAAAACTAGAAATAACCTATGTTTTTCTGAAACATTACAGAAACTAATGTTTATTGGAGTAAAATTTGAAGGTATCAGTCTTCAGAAGCATTAATCACCCAAAGTCTGTGGCACTGAATTTGTCAGCAAGGGCAGACAGCATCAAATGGAGCCTGGGCAGCAGCTCATCACTGTCCTTGTTTCTTTTCTAATTCACTCTATTAGAAAAAAACTCAAAGAAAAAAGCTGTTTAGCCACTAAAATACTGGGAAGTTAGGTCCTCTTGTCTGCTTGCCATACACAGAAATAGTGTTCCCCTCCAAACCCCCGAAATTAACAACTTAAATAAAACCAGACTGATTTCTCAAGATGCTGAGAAACTCCAGTTTATCGTGTCTGCAGCTGTGACCCTCAATGGCTGTGAAAAATCAAGCCATTATCAATTTTACTGTCTAAATTAAAATTATCCTCCAAAGATGGCAACATGCTCTCCAAACACTAATTATTGACACTGCAGCTGTGCTCAAAATGGTTGGGTTTTTTTTGGTGTTTGTTTTGTTTGTTTGGTGGGGTTTTTTTTTGTTTGTTTGGGTTCTTTTTGTATGGGTTGTTTGTTTTTGTTTTGGGGTTTCTTTGCTTATTGTGTCTTTCTAGCAGACAATACAACCTTGTACTGGAGCAATCACAACACAACAAGCATTTCTGTTTAAATCCCCCTCCCCATCACTGTCATCTTTAACCAAAAATAATTTCAAGTGTTTGAATCTGGGTCTTCTTCCCTCAGAACCCCCTTACTCTTTGAGCAGTATAACCTCTACAGCAGAGGTCTGAAGCACACTGCTTCAGCTCTTCAGCTGAAGCTCACTGCTTCTGGGTCATCACTCCTGGGCCTGAGAGAAGCTCTTGCTGACTACTAAGGTAATTTATCACTTAAGCCTTGTCTTTAGAGGTTGTTGAGTTCAAATTAACCAGAAAGGGTTTTGGTTGGTATTGTTGGGAGCATCAAACTTCAGGCCCTGGGTGACTGGCTGAATTTGATCAACAAATGGAGCCTAGGCTGGTGATGGTGGGAGTGACTCCATAGCATCAGCTGGAGCTGAAATGACAGTGAACAGCCAGGAGAGGCTATTCTTGCCTCCAGCACTCACCGTGGTCAGTCTTTCCAGTGCTGCAAACCTCTCATCCCAAGTAGCTGCGGATTTTTCAAACGCTTCATGCCGCTTAATTAACTTCTCCACTTCATCAACACTTTGGCCTATCTCACGGCTGGACAGGTAGGGCTCCTGCCCCAGCAGCCAGGCCTCAGCCACACTTGCATCTCGTGAAAACTGGTGCACCTCCAAAACTGAGCAAAGAACATGAAGGCATGAGCACCATTAGCATCAAAAAGAGCATCATGAAGTCATCAGGCATCTTCTTACATTTACTTAAAACATAGATCAGAGAAAAAAAAAAGTGTATTGGGCTAAGTATTTTCCTTAACTAAGCTCACTGAAATTAATCACTTACAAGACAGAAACTGTTGTTAATACCAGGAAGGAGCTGCATTTTTTTTTTAACTGTTCTGAACAAGCCAGTGAAGACAGAGTAGATATGGCCCTGCCCAAAACAAATCCCAGGATGTCCTTACTCAGTCTCAGCCACTCCCATCGGTCTTCCCACTTGTCAATCATTTCTTTTCTCTTCTCTGTCAGCTGCAGCAGCTTTTCCTTGATCTGGATTGGAGAATGCAGAATGTTACACAGCAGGCTCACCACACCAGTAAGCCAGTAGCACCAGCACTGACAAAATGCATCGTGCTGTACAGTCAGGAAGTGACTTGGACACAAACACAACGGCTGGTTTTCTCTTATAAAAGAGAATAAATAAATAAATATGGCACTTGCATTACAATAACACATTTGCATAAGTAGTCAGTAACTGTTAAAAGCTACAGCACTATTTGATGAAAAGAGTATAATGAACTAACAAATCTAAATGGTGCAATCATATATTTCATCCTCTCCCCTTTTTCTAGCAAATAATGTAAAAATGTGCTGCCTGTGACTGTCACAAAAAGCCTGCAGCTACCTGCACCATCACTGCTGATGTCCCCATACAAGCCCTGTGTTGTTCTCAGGGTGAATACTGGCTACTGAAACCTCCCAGTGCTGAGCTAGTGTCCAACCAAAGGCAGGAGGAAGAGATGGGTTAATCCTTTATCCTCTGACTTAGACAAATCAGAAATCAAGGACTTAAGCAGCTGGATATGTTTCTCTCTTAATACTCCCTGGATTTACTCTCTCTGAGACAATTCTTTTCCTGCTCCTTTCCCCTAGCAAGCCTCTTCTTAGCATCCCTGTTCCCCTGTACAAAATTTAGCCTGTCAAAGAATTCACCTTTCTAAACACAGCCAACCCAGAGCTTTTTCTCTGTAGAATTCAATGCAACATCTTCTTTGCACTTCCAGGACTGAAAATAACACTTTATAGTCAGGTGCCACCTCTGCTATCCAACGTGAATGTACAGAGTTAACTGACACACCAATTTCACAATAGCAAATAAGTGCAAGTCCCTGAAGCAGTAACTGTGTCATTATAAACACACAGCTTATTGACTGCAGGGTGCAAGTTTCTCCAGCTGAAATAGCATCTTCAGGGCAGCTGCACTGAGATGACTTAGTCTAGGTGCCCCTGCTCTGGCAGGGGGGTTGGACTGGATGATCTTCTAGGTCCCTTCCAACCCCTGACATCCTGTGACTCTATGAGGCTGCTACACGCTCGGTCCTCACAGTACCTCCTCTGATGCGTAGTGTTTTCTTGCCAGAAGAGATTTGCCAAGCTCAATGCAGGTGGTGAAGCTGTCATTTCGGGCATCGATCTCAGCTTTGATACCCTGGTGATTGTTCATCAGTAGTTCAACGGACGACACATCCCTGGAACGATCAACCCGCGGTTCAGAAACAGGCATTCCAGATTTAACAGCTGCCACACTGTCAAACAAGCATGTTCCAAGGAACTGTGTGGTTAAAAAATTCATGCCTAGGTTGTCTTTGTAGGACCAGAAGCCAGATTGCTAGCAGGCTGTCCTTAGGAACAGAGCCATTCTGGCCTGAACCAGAGATCAAGTAAGCAAGCGTGGGGGATTTGATCTCTCCGAGCACCACTTCACATTGCAATGACATCAGCCGCCCCCAGGCGCTGCTGGGCAGCACAGAGCACCGGAGCCTCGCTGCAGCTGCTGGCTCGGGAGACTCAGTGCTGCCCTCGGCTGACCCGCAGCCCGCACTTCTGAGGAGGCGGAGGCGCTGCTCCTTACCTCGGCTTCTCCTGGGCCTCGATCTGTCGGATGACGTCTTCCATCCAAAGCATGAGGTCACGAACCATGCTGAAGAAACGGAATTTGTCTCCCGTATCCACTAGCCTCACCCTGCGGCCCTCGCAGGCATCCAGCAGAGCCTTCCACGCCTCTAGGACCTCGTTCTCCCTCTTCTGGATGTCATCAGCTTTGTCCCCAGCATAGGCAGCCTGCAGGCGTGCAGCGTCCTCCTGCAGCTGTCTCACCTGGTGGCATTTGGCAAGAGAAACACATCAGCACTTGAGTAGCTGTGTCACAAACACAGGGACATGCCACCCTGTACCCAGTAATTCATCTTTCAACTGCTTTCTAGAGTCACTGCAAATATATTTGGTCTGTGAATAATAATAGAACAAACCTTTTTATACATCAGCATATCCATGTTTCTTGGAGAAGACTGTTGGGTCCAGGGGACCCCAAAGATTTGACACTGCCTAAGCCTCCTGTACAACTGGGTGCCAATCCAGAGCGACCATTAACTTTCAACACTGTCCCAGGACACCGAATGCTATTTCTTCAATGGTTTGCATACTTCTGAGTCAGCATTCTATTAGTTGTTCCCTAATAATTTAATGTGTTATTTAAATTTTTTAAAATGTGGAACAGCAAATTAAACTGCATTCTAGGTGCAGGCACAGAGATCAGGGTGCTGTCATAATGATCCACCTCGCAGCTTGAGTTGTTTCACCAAAACCTATCCCAAGTGCTTTCACCACAGCTCTGCACTGTGGTTGCATATTTCTTCATTCAGACCTCAGTTATAATTACCTTCTTGAGAGACTGGGATTGATGCCTTACAGATGTCCCCCATTTTATGTGTAAAATGTACAACTTTTGCAAGTAAAACACTTGGAAATTCAAGTGGTTTCCCCTTTACTCTAGTATGAGCAACTACACTGGTTACAACACAGTCAAGAGCTGGTGGGCAGCTTGGTCATAAAACCTCTTTTCCAACCTCCCGGGATAAATACACTCAATCCACATTCCTCCATTCCTTAAGCAACTTGTTCTCTTCTGAAATTCTTTTTGGCAGCCTAACAGTGGGTTTTGGTTTAGAATTCCCTATGTGCTGTATGAAGGGCTGCTGTCTTTATTTAATATAGCTTGGCCTCAAAAGATTTGGAATTGCATCAAGTCAGGCTACTTTAAAAAATCTTAGCCTGGAGTATGTACTGTAACTCTCTTCAGACTGCTGTTTGGAAGCTTCATAAAAAGCAGTAGAAAAAGTCAGAATGACCAAGTTCATAACCAGGTCAGAAAGCTTCCGTGTAGGTTTACAGACCTCCTTTGCCTCTCAAAGGAGAAACAAGAAGTCCCTAGCAGAAGAGGGGTGGCGGATGGGGCTTTTTGGTGCTTGTTAAAAAACACCCCCCACCAAAAAACCCCAACTGTGCTTACAAATCCCTTCATATTTGCCCCTGTCCTCCAAGAATCCTCTGGAATAGTAATTCTTCCACGGGATGTGGTAGTTGAGTCCTTCATGTGCTGAGGGGAACACGGTGTAAGGAACAGGCAAGTCTAAGGTGGCTCCCAGCAAAATGAATGTAACACCCAGGAACCCAGCTAAGGGCAGAAAAGTCATGACTGTACTTTGTATAACCACTGGCACCTTAAAATTCTTGAAAGATTTAGTATTTCTTCAATGTCTTTCAGAAATTCACTTCAGAAAGTGAAATATAAGCTGTTTTCCAATCCTATCAGCCATCCAGCATCCTGCTGGTGCTGCTGCTTGAGGCAATCAGGAAAAGGTGTTCTGAGGAGCTGAGATGTGTTACCCTCGTGCCTCTCCACCCGCTCTCCATTCCCACACACACAGCAGGATGAGACTGTCAGGAGCTGCTTTGCTTTAAACCAGTACAGAATTGATCTGTATTTATAATTTCTTCTTCAACCAAGGACAGGAATAATGCTGAACCACTACCTATATATTCAGAAATCTGTGTACTTGCAGGTTCCTATTTTAGATAAACTGATTAACCTAATGCATGACAGAAAAGCAGAAAGACAGGCAATAAAATGAGGCAGGTGAAGTTATTCCCACAGAACTACACGTGGAAAGCATCTGGCAGCACTGTGCCTCCCAGCCACGCAGGGCCATGGCGGCAGCAGAGCTGTGCAGCAGAGCTGTGCAGCAGGCTCCTGCACACACAGACACAAGGCTCACCACGCACCTGGGTGCCGAGCGCCTGGATATCGTGCTCGAATGTCGTGTGCATCCTCTGTAGTGTTTCCACTGTGTTTTGGTCTCTACCAAGCTCTTCGGGCAGTTTCTTATGCTTGTCTTGAATACGTCCCAAGATCTCCTTGGCATCGTGGTAAAATTTGTGCAGTTCATAAGAGGCTGCCAGGATCTGTGTTCTTGTGTCAATGAGCTCCAGGAGGTCAGCCCAGGCCTCGTTCAGCCCGTCCTTCCACTCCGCAATCGTCGCAGCATCTGAGTGTCCAGAGTTGATGAGCTCATCTGCCATGTGGTTGACAGTGTCAACGCGCTCCTGTCCGATGTTCCCGGTGTCCCGGGCGAACTCCCGGAACCGCTCCTGCAGCATCTGGAACACAGGCAGGCAGGCTCCTCAGCACCGTGCTCAGCGGCTGGCCCGGGCCACACGCAGCCACCCCAGGCTGCAGCCGTGCCCAGAGGACTCACCGTCACGTGCTCGTAATCCTGCCCCAGCTCATGGGATCCTGCCACCACCTCCCGTTCAGCAATCCACTGCTCCAGGTCATCCACCTCGCGGTTCAGCTGGAACAGCCTGTGCCTCTCATCCAGCTTGCCCCGCCTCTCCTCAGCCAGATCCTTCAGGCCTGCATACAGCTTGTCCACCTTGGACTGGCGCATGCTGATGCGCTCACTGGAGAAAGAGAGTGTTGAGTCCTCGTTGCCTCTTACAAGAAATAAAAACCAAAACCACCCCGCTACGAGGAATAAACATCACTCCTGGGGTATTTGATCCACAGAGTGCTGTCTGCTGCACGCACAGACTGGACTCAGACTCACCAGACCCATCCTCTGCTGGCACAGCTGACTGCACTAGCTGGGAAACTTCTCTGCCCTGAGCATATAACCCCCCCTGGCTTTAGAGAGCAAAGCTGGGAACCAAGCTCTCCATGTGTCTGACCACAGGTCACACCAAAGTCTTCTCACAAAACTCCAGGCAGGATCTGAACTGCTGAGGCAAGCAGCATTACCTTTAAATTCCGCTTCATTTAAATTCTTACTCCCTACAGCTCAGCATTTCCTAAACTGATTAATGTTTCTACCTGACATATCTTTTGCCTATATTTTGCCTGACACATACAGCCCTGTCAAATTGCCTTCCCTCTGCCATGTAAAGCTGATTATGTTATTTCAGTATTCAGCTCAGCCATCAGAAATTCTCCTGACCACAAGAGAGTGCTTTTGAGTTGAATAACTACCTTCCACCAGAGGCAGACAGTGTCCCCCCTAAGACAGTCCAATCTCCCCATCTGTGAAGGCAGAGCAGTTAAACACATCAGCCTCACACTCGAAGTCAGTGGGGAATTCTGTTTCCTTAGCTGTAGTTCTCACAGGAAAACAGTACTTCAGTTTCCTGAATTCTCCCACAGGAAAAGCCATTTACAGAAGTTGAGATGAATTCACCAAATCTGAGAAGTTAGTGTGCCATGTTTAACACACTGTTGTTTCCAGTCTCTGATTCCACTGGAATCTCAAAGAAAGGAGGCAGACCTTGGGGAGCACTGTGCTAAAACAGAAGGATAAATGAGTGGGACACTCTGGGCTGGACATAAACACTGGGTGAACAAGTGAATATGGACTCTTGTCTCTCAGGACTGCTACACTCTAAGGTATTCACTCTTTGCTGTAGTCTCTGTGTGTCAGACCCAGTGAAATGACTGAACTACTAAAAGACCACACAATCCAATTAAAAATGGCAGTCAATACCTTTCTGGGTGATTATCTGCCACCAAAGTTCTGCTGGTCTTGGAAAGCTGGTGCACAGTTTCAGCATAGTCTTCTACAGCTTGTTCCAAAATCTGGTGTTTCTTCAGCATGGACACTGCACTCTGCTCATCCTGTAATGGCAACAGAATGTGAGAGTCAAGTCCCCCACTCCAAACAAAGACACCACACAGCAAGTTTAACTTGGTGTGTGAGCAAGACGTGGTAGCCAGAAAGATTTGTAAGGAACTGCTCTCAAGTAGAGCTTGAAGACAATTTGTTCTGACAATGGTATATTAATAGTTGAGTTCACAGCAAATAGTACCCACGGAAAGCAAAATAACAAGTGAAAGAGTGAATGGAACAACCCCTCTGGGATGCAGAACAAAATTACATCAGCTGTGCATTGAGCATGTTGAATCTCCTCTTCTGTGAAGCTCTTTGTGTGTTTACACAACACTGGTGATTGTGCAGGGCTCAGAAAAATGGAACAGTTTTAGGCACTTCACTTGTCAGGCTTTTCAATGACATCCTGGGTCAAAGAAAAGCAGTGCTACAGAGCCCCTGCCAAAGTGTTCTCCACTGAAGTGCCTGAAGAAATTCTGATCAAGACCCGCAGAACGCGTTACATCGATACAGAGCTGAGTTTTCTTTTACCAGGGGAGTGAACACAGTGCATTTATGAGAATAACAAGTAAGATACAGCACCCTATCAACGGCTTGAAAAACAGAAGTTCACCTACTCTTGGTATAATCTGATGCCCCTCCAATTTCATGCAACTGGGAGTAAAAACTGATGACCAGTGCCATCAACTGGGGAGCACTGGGCCTGTTACAGACAGGTGCATCAAGCTGCTCTCAGTGATGCAGGACTGGCAGAAAACTTGACCTAACTGGACTATGTTGGTAACTGATCTTACAGCAAAGGGAAGCACACAGTTGTCATCCACAGTCTGAGGATGCTTCAGTGACTCAGCACAACAAGGCCTATCCTATCCTATCACACAAGGCCTATCTCCTGTCAGAGATGTCATGACAGATAGAAGAGACGATCATCTGAGGTTTCACAAGGGAATTAAATTTGTTTATGGTACCATTACATTAGTGACATACCAAATGATGTCACTTGCCTCCCTCTAGGTAAGCAATTAGACCCAGTGTCACTGTTGGCTGCTCACCTTGGCTTTCTCTTCTGACATCATGTAGAGCTCCTGCTCGCTCATCCAGGCCTCGGCCTCGGCAGCATCGAAGTAATACTGCTGAGCTCTGTGCGACTCCTCCAGGCGCTTGTGGCGTTTCTCTGTCTCCTCAATCAGGAGGTTCCACAGCTGCTGCAAGTCTGCAAGTCTCTGCTGAATTGCTTCAGCATTAGGGCTACTCTCTGTGATAATGTTTTGACTCCGCTCAAAAATATCATCGATACGAGGCTGGTGTCCCTGGATTTCCTTCTGAAGAGTCTGCATGGGAGAAAAGCAGACTGGTGAGACACCACCAAACCAAAGGAAATGCCACTCAGGGGCCTTCACTCTAGAGGCAGCAGCAGATGTGCCATCAGCTCACAGGGACAAACTGGGGCTGTGCCCTCCCTGAACGTGCTGCCACACCCCCAGAGCACATCACCACTGAAGCACTCACCATTTACCCCAAGCCTCTCCTTCCTGAATCAGTCAGCACTAAGGAGAAGTGATAGGTATGGAGCTCTAACAGCACCTGCTTACCTGATTTTTCTTTATTAGTAGCTGAACAGTCTGGAGGTTGTGTCCATGATCAGTAGATGTGGCTATAGGCATCCTCTCCCCGACCCACAGCTGCAAGTAAGAGAAGAGCAGACATGGTTTCAAGCAACCCCAGACACAGCTAAGGCTGGTGCAAAAAGCAGCATTACTCAAATATACTGCTGAGAGACATGAAAATTTTCTTCCTCAGATAGTTGTGCAGTATCTGTGACTTTCCTACATCCTGGAGAACAGAATTTCTTTTATACTCACAATTTCATCCTCCACATCCCGGTTGAACTGGTGGATCTCTTTGGAGGCCAGCAGGTTTGCCTTCCTTTCATTCAGGGGTTCCAACAACTCCAAAAATTTCTTCTCTACAGTAAGGCGTTTGCCATCTACTTCATCTGTACTCTTCCCTTCTTGACTCAGAGCCCGTGCCTGGCTTTGCAGCTCCTCGATCTCCTTCTTACGGACATCCATTTGATTCTCTAGCATCTACACAGAAACACAGCAACAAGGTCCTGAAAAACAGACTTGCAACTGTGACCACCCACTGACAGCCCTCAGTGCCACCTGCTTGGGCAAATGCGGCCAACGACACTGCTGGATCTTCTGTAGGTCGTTCCCAAGTTACCCTGGACAACTTCAGAGCACAGCTAACTACACACAAGAGCTTCAGTGCTCCCTGCTGTCCTTGCTGCCTTTACAGCAGGGAATGAGGCACCAACCAGCTTCAGACATGTTTGAATCAGGGGCAGTCAGCTATGTAGAGAGAGGGAATGACCAGCGGTGACTGGAGGACTACAGTGACTGACAGAACAAATACTAATGTAGGGAAGGAAGGCAGTATAAACTAAGAGACTTAACAAGACATTTACAGCTGATCTGCTTTCTGAGTGTATTTCTGGTTCTTCTCAAAGGTACATGAAACAACAGGAAGAAGGAAAAGCAATTCTTTTCTGAGGTGAAAGGAAGCCCTTATTTTTCCTTTGAAAGAATATACCTGCTGTCTGCCCACTGCAATTTACCTGCTGCTTCTTCAACAGGATGTTGACACTGGTGAGATCTTTTCCGTAGTCATCCGACTGAATTTGACTCTCCAAACCATTCAGCCACTTGTCCAGGTCAGCACAGCTCTGGGTGAAAAGCTCCGCCTTGTTTGCATCGAAGAGACGCTGAGCCTTGGTCTGGGTGGTGGATTCCAGCTCTTCCCACATCTGATGGAGACCAGTCAGCTTTTCTTTCACTACTGCCTCAGTCTCTGGTTTCTCTGCAATGAGCTGCATTCCCTCCTGCAAAGTAAAGAGCAACAAAATGGTACCTCCTCGGAAGCACTCACAGCTAAATTATTCTGATTAATAAGCACTCAGGATCCTTCATCTGCCAGCAGCATCAACCACTCATTTTCTATCTCCAATTATCCTGTGACTCCATCCAGAACATCAGCTCCCAGGACTGTCTGCTGCCAGGAAGAGGGTTTCTTGGCAATAGGAAAGTCAAACAACCCCTTTCTCTTCCCCATGTTCCTCTGTGGTGCTCCTGGGGCTACTGCTCAGACAGGAGCACAACCATCTGCTGCATGCACCAGTGACAGCAGAGGAGAGAACTGCAGCTGAACAAGCTGCTGTCCAACTTCTGTGGGCTGTGGCACCTGGAGAGTGAGCTGAAGGCACAAAAAAAGTAGCTGTGAGAAGATTCTGTCGATGGTTTATAGCAATTCCATCAGGCTAAGCTAATATCAGAGAGGAATAATGTTCCTTGGCAGGCAGGAACCCTTGTACCTAAGCAACAGGAGACCACTTGGACTTAAGATGTCTTTTTGCCTCTATTAGCTTTGGAAGTATTCCCTCTATTCTCATTATACTTGTATCTCTGCACCTGGGTGTCATCGAACAAGGGACAGAACCTTTCAGATGTGAACACTACACACAACCGAGGACATTTAGTATCTGCTACCACTGGTAACATTAAACAGCAACTGTCAGCTTCAGCTCAACACAGAGCTTTGGCACTTTGCTGCAATCTGAGTTCTTCAGAGGCAAAAGGTGAGGAGGTATTAGCATCTCGAAAAAAGTACTTTCAGTACTAAGAGCAGCCTTCTAATTACACCATTAAAGGGTATTGCTATTTGCAGATCACAGCAAAGCCTCTAATGGGATACAGAGTGCCAAAGTGGGAGAGGAAATGAGCAATTAAGCTAACTTACACTGAACAGAAACCCACTGTCAGAGCTAAAGGAGAGACATCCTTAGTCCTCCAGAGCTGCCCATGAGAACAGGGGGATGGGGGAGGAAGTACAGCTACTCACAGCATATTGAAGCCTACAGAGTAACTTGATACAGAGCTGTGAATCTTAGTTAATCACCAAACTGCCTGTACTTTACCTCATGCTCTGATTTCACATGGGGAAAGGAACCTGATTGTGGTGCCGAAAGAATGAGTAAAAACCTGTATGGCAACGCAGGAGTCTAAATTCAGTCAGTCGTCTACATTCTGTTATTTCCCAGGAAGTGCTTCTACTTTATTAGCTCAAATCACTACATTTGCCCCTTTTACACTTCAGCTATGAAGACAAGGTTATGCCTTCCTTCTAAATAAAGGCCAGATGAAATTTCATTAGCAAATGAGTGTTCTGTGAAAATGTCTTGGATAAAACTCATTTCACATTAATAAAGAATAGAATAATGGGTTAGATGGAGACACTATGTGGTGGATACTTATCCTACAAGAATAAAATCTTTTGCCTTAGCTGGATAGATGATTCAAGAACCAGTTCTGCAGAGGAACAGGTCCTGTTTCTGTTCATAATCATGTTGGACACAGATGAGGGCTTTTTTCAGATGTTCTTTGCTTACCTTTTCGATCTTCTCCAGCCATTCTTTGTTGGATGCAAGTTCTGCCATAAATGCCTGATGCTTCAGCCACTTGCTGTGCAGGTTCCTTGCCTCATCATAGGACATATCCTGGGCTGTAAGCATCTTTTCATTGATCCAGAGCGACAGCTGGAAAGGAAAATACACATTTGTACTGCGAGATAATGCAAAGTATTAAAATGCATCAAGGATAGAGAGGTGCCTCTACAGAAGAGCTGCATGAGATTCAGAGACTGCTTTTACTCAGGGTTCAGTCAAGGATCCACCTCTTTAGCAGTTAAATTTAAACATCCATCTCCAAAATATAAGTAACCTATGACTCAAGCAGAAAGGAATCAACTCCACGGTGAGCAAAATCAAACATACTGGTCTCACCCAGTTCAAGAGCAAGGGAAAGAGGGACACTTGTCCTGCTGATTGGTCACAGTGTACCNTTCAAGAACCAGTTCTGCAGAGGAACAGGTCCTGTTTCTGTTCATAATCATGTTGGACACAGATGAGGGCTTTTTTCAGATGTTCTTTGCTTACCTTTTCGATCTTCTCCAGCCATTCTTTGTTGGATGCAAGTTCTGCCATAAATGCCTGATGCTTCAGCCACTTGCTGTGCAGGTTCCTTGCCTCATCATAGGACATATCCTGGGCTGTAAGCATCTTTTCATTGATCCAGAGCGACAGCTGGAAAGGAAAATACACATTTGTACTGCGAGATAATGCAAAGTATTAAAATGCATCAAGGATAGAGAGGTGCCTCTACAGAAGAGCTGCATGAGATTCAGAGACTGCTTTTACTCAGGGTTCAGTCAAGGATCCACCTCTTTAGCAGTTAAATTTAAACATCCATCTCCAAAATATAAGTAACCTATGACTCAAGCAGAAAGGAATCAACTCCACGGTGAGCAAAATCAAACATACTGGTCTCACCCAGTTCAAGAGCAAGGGAAAGAGGGACACTTGCCCTGCTGATTGGTCACAGTGTACCTGAGCACAGCTCTTCCCTTGCAACGTCACTCACTGTGCTCCCCGGGCCCACACTCACCTGTCACAACCCCAGGGAGCCTCCCTGACTTCGCCAGGGCCCTGCCAAGGACAGGAGAACTGTACAGAGACCCAAGGTAACACAATGATAAATTCTGCATTTGGGCTTGTACCACAAGTCTTATAAACAGAGAAGGGTTTTTACAATTCACATCACTTTTTTGCCTTTTCCCCCATAGTGTTTCATCTGTATAGGTTTACATAAATAAATTTGTTTATTTGCCTGATCTCCAGTAGGGTTTTGATACTCAAGACTTTCCTCTTCCCATTATATAAAATCCAATAAGGATTTAATTATGATTTTCTGCAAATACAAAGGCACTGAGAACAATTTCTAGTTCAATACTAGAGAAAATCAATACTTTAAAAAATAACTTATTTGTCACGGGCAAATAGAACGTGAAAATCATCATAGCAGCCAAGCTCAGATTTCCTCCTAGGGCAGTCTGACTCTTTATCTATCCCTTAGGTGTGGATAAAACCCACATTTGCAGCAATGTTTACAGAATCTGAGAGAGATTAATTTTCTGTGCATTTAGAGTCGCCTACCCAAGCAGAGAATGTCAAAACAACTGAAGGCTTTGTTTCTAGAACAGCACTCCAGCAAGGCACGCTGTCCTGCCGAGGAACACCCTGACAGCACGGGAGAGACCCACCACTTCTGCACATGCACTTGGGATACAGGGCAGCAGATTCACTGAGCATTCAAAAGGCCTTTTAAAATTGTCCCTTACAGGCACCACCGAGATCCACAGAAAGGGGAAACTTATCAGAGCTACCAAACAACTGTCTGGTCTTCTGTCAAGAGGAAAACGCTCTGTGAATGAAGATCTCTGCAGGCAGCAGTTCACAGCTGTAACAGGGTACCGTGCCACCTGACCATCAAAGGACACATGAAGGATTCCTGTATAATCCCAAATTAGTGTGTTTACTCCATCTTTTCTAGGTAGCACAGGTGCTATACTGTGTAAATTGTTCTGCTGTGTCTCACTGTTTGCTTTTGCCTGGCCACAGCATTAAGTGTTCCAAGGATTTAAACGTGCTTCCCGAGGGAAGGCAGCAGCATTGGCATTAAGAGATGGAGTGAGCTGGAGACATGTGGTACACAGCCAGTGCCTGCCATGATAAACCCCTTGTAAACCTGGCAGAGCAACAAGGGAAGTGAGAGAGCACAGACTGCTGCTGCACTTCCCAGACACTGCAAACACCCAAGTTGACACAGCCTATCTTGTGGCACAGGGTTCACAGACGTCTGTGCTGCATGACAAAACCTGCCAGCACAGCCTGTGCACAGGCAGGAAACTTCTGACTGTGGAGTCTCACCAAAAGCTCTCACCCTGGCCTCCCTAGAGGAATTAGCCCAGACAGTGCCAGGGCTTCCAAGCACTTACAGGCAAGATCAGCTTTAATCTCTTCAAAGGTGAGCTGTGAAAAAGCAGAAAGTCAAAGAAAACTAAATGGCAAGATTTATCACATCTCAAGGTTTTCTGCTGCCACACTTTGTTTCATCTACTAAGCAGACTTATTTAACACATCCATTCTTATGAATGTGAGAAACAGACAAAAAAAGCAACACCCCAAGATTAACCTGTGACAGTGTATCTGACTTCTAACAGTAAGAAAATCTTCTCTGTGGCCCAGGGGAAAGGTTTATCAGTGCTGAGCTGTGTCTACGAGCACCATCCTGCCACCTCCCCAAGTGCCACTGACCCTGCACTGCCTGTGAGCCGGGGGCAGGAAGGAGCAGGGGGCAGGAGGCCACATTCACAACCAGGCTGCAGCACAGAGTGACAGGAAGAAAGGGGCTGCCCTGAGGAAGGAGCACACTGCAGAAAACAGGCCTCCTCTCCTCCAACTGCAGGTGGAAGGGGCACTGTTCTGCAGCAGCAGACATGAAGGCTGAAGAACCACTGCCAGGTGAAACAAGACTGGTTCAAATCTGTTCTCTAACAATCCTCAGCTTTAACGTCAGTGCTAATGCCAAATCAGAGGGTGAGGTATTGCCTTGGCTCCCTTCCACCCTGCAGGACACTGCTGCTCCATCCCACAATCCCTCCAGCCCAAAAGGGGTATCAGTAGGCGCTTTGTCATCATGCTAATGCAAATTCCAAGTCTCATTATGGCTGTCTTCTCCCAAAACAAGCATTCAGTGACCAGCCCAGTGCCCTCAGAAAGGGGGGGAGCAGTTTGCCACATTCGGGTATTGTAAGTTCTGTCTGAGCTGCAGAGCCAAGGCATCCATGCTTTAGTGGCTGGAGAGAAACAATCAAGAGGACAGGCATTCAGGCAGCAAGACACTAGAGCTTTTATGTTTTCCTTTTTCTGTCAGTGGTATAGGAGACACAGATACAGGGAACACAAGCACTTTGACAGAGGCGAGAAGAGCTCCAGGAGCCGAGGGGGTTTTTGTAGCAGAGATGTTACAGAGGAAGGAAGAAGCTGCTGCTGGTAACAGCAGAATTTTTGCTAAACTGTCATGTTTTTCCTAACAAGGAAGGAGCAATTTGGTCAAGTTCATGGTTAGCTTACACAATGCAGGAAAACAGACTGCATCTATGCAACCAAGCAGTAAACATCATTTGCCAGGGTATGACTGTCACTTTGTTTATTTCTTGTATGAACTCTCAGCTGTGCAATCCCACTCAAACACACTGCAGTGACTTCAGTCTTACAGGGCTGTATGATGTGCAGCTGGTGTACCAACTCTGGAACTGAAAACACAGCTCTGACAGTCAGCTCTGCAGGTTTCAGATAGGGATAGCATAGCTAGCTTTGAAAGCACATCACGGGGCAGGGCTCTTCTAATAGCTGTTAGTACAGCATGAAATAACCTGAAAAGTATTTGATTAATTCCTCACACTAGGAACAATATTATTCCTATTTAAAATGTTGCCTTCAGTGTAAACAGTCCATGTAAGTCACTAGAAAATCTGGAAAGATTTTATTTTTTTATAATGTTATAGTACTTAATTTTAAACACAAGCAAACTCTCAGTTTTGTAGACATCACTTGAATTCTCCTGCAACAGGCCACAGACATATGTATATATACAGATATAGACAGAGTTCTTCATGAGTGCTAATCCCACCACATTCCACATGATTAATTTATACCACAGCAGAAAATCACTGCTTTTGGCAATTTTCCTTGTCTTTACCTTAGATGACAAAAGGAAATTCAGCTCATGAGGAAAATTTTTTGCAGGTTTTTGGGCAGGGTTGTTGTTTTGTTTTTTAATTGTTTGCTCCCCACTAAATAGCATTGGATGGCTTGACTGAAAAATGCAGAATACTGCAGTCCTGAGAAAACATGGAATAAGAATGTTCTACAGGCTGCAACTTCTAGTAATGAAAGTGAAAGGATGTAATTTACCTCTTGACAATCCTGAAGGAACTTTTGAAGATCCCTGTTGTCTTTCAGTCTCATCAGAAGTTCACTGGCTGCTTCACGGTTCTTCCTATGTCTAGTCAAAAACAGCAGAGAAAAACCCTTGAAATCAGCATTTCATGCAAACCTGCCATTTGTTCATTTCCACAGCCTCTCTGGGATGCAGGTATGGAACACGTGTGTGGTGTTACCAGCTGGCAAATGAAGGGCATCTTTGAAGCTCAAAAATATATGCATTGTTAATGCACTCAGGTTCAGCACCTACTTGGTTTTGTGACCATTTCAACACACATGGAGCATTCTGAAGCCAGCAAGGTTTCACAGGTGTTACATACAGAGTTCAGTCCACTAATTTCAAGACCACAGGGAAGTTCAGACTGTTTGCCAAAAAACACAGGAAAAGAATCTGCAGAACTGCAACAGTAAGACTGCACATCACGGGCTCTTGCAAAGCATGTACCTGCTGGAATGCTCTTTGTAACAGCCCTTTGCTATGGCTCAGCACCTCCTCACCTGAGCAGAGCTGCAGTGGCTTCTGTCACCTTCCTAACGCCGTACGGCACGACCAGCACGTGCCACACAGCTGGGTGCTGCTGCACTGGAAACTATGCACACTGGAACACACTTCTCCCAGTGTTTAAGAGCAGGCAGAACAAAAGGTTAGCCAGCAGCCTTGCTCTGAATTGGCAACTGTGCCCTGTGAAGGATGAGTCATGCTGGCAGTCCCAAAGGTCTTGCTGGGTTCTTCCAATGGCCATGGTACCTGAAGAGCTGATTCCCAAGGTATCTCTCTTTATCTAACGCACTAGTTAGCCCTCTCCTGCAGTACTTTGATTATTTATGAGGTGATTTAGATTAAGGAGGAAGAGTAAAGCAGACAATTTTTATTTACTGTTCATTGTGTTAAATTTGTTCATGTTTCACTGCACAGGGTATTAAAGTGATATATTGCTGCCCTTTGTAATAAGATCAACAGGGATAGAGAGCTGGAAATTATTTTAAAGGGTTTGCAATTTGTAAGATGATCTCAACACACACTGTCAATAGCTAAATAAATCCATGTTAGTGGAAATCTCCAGAAACTTGTGATATTCTAGAAGGCTATAAATTCCATATGGATGACAACAACTGGATCAAGGTAACACTTCTTCTGAACTACAGTAAGTTGTCAGAGAAAGCTCTCTGGCATGAATTCAGTGACTTCCAAAAACCAAAGAATACTCAGGGATATGTTTACATAAAAGCAAAAGGCAGAGGAGTAGGAGAAACCCCATTACAGGACCACAAATTACTTTTCTTTAGTCTCAACAGCTTCCTCTGAATAACCAGGGCAAGCAGTACTTGTATAGCTGCAGGTCAAGAAAAATGATTTACAGATCTGATGGCAATGAAGACATGTGGAACCATCAGAGCAAGAGGCTGGAGTCCAAGCCCAGGTAACTGTCAAGTTTTGACTGGGGTTATCAGAGAGCACAAAGGACACAAACTGTCCTTAGGAAAAATCTCTAATGAAGAGAACATGACCGGGTTTGATTCCACTCTTTCTTGGCTGGTTTTATATGCCTGGGCAAACACACAGCATAACTCAGGTTCCTAAAATGAAGGAAGGAATTGCTTGGGTGGTTTTACCATCATGATTTCATAGATTTAAGGCTAGATTACATTATAGACTCATGTATTCTGGAGAGGACACAAGTTGTGAAATTAAAAAGGGAATTTTCATGACACTTATTTGAATAGAGTTCAAAGTAGAGAAGTTCTTATGTGAAAACCTCTGTTTGAAAAAGTAACAAAAATATCTCCTGGAGAGTGTTGGAAATACTAACTTCAAGAACTCTGAAGGGAAACCATGCAGGGATATCAAAAACAGATGATGACATGGCCTTTTTTTTTTTTTTCCCCTCAGCATAACAAATAAGATCTTTGGCGCCTAGAGCTATTGAACTGTGAAAGGTTATTTGGCTGTCCAAGATGACATGGAGTGAGACTGAAAGATGAGTATTCTCTGCAGAAGATCAGAGCCGAGTTCTGCAGAGGTGATCTGCAGGCACACAGTCAGGGGCAGTCCCCTCACCCATTTCCAAAAGAAAATGGAGGAGAAAACTCTTCTCCTCTGACAGCAGAAGTCACCAAAGCAAGGACAGCTGCACTGGGCAGAGCAGTTTCTGTCCTAGCTGGAAAAGCTGGCTAGTGATAGCTCTATTCAAACCCATCCTCTCATTACCTCACACTTCCTCCATGTGCTTATTCCCATTTATTCTTCCCTTCAAAGTGTACTAAAAGAATGTGCTGAAGTGTTTATCTGCTGCATAACTTCTCTCTGTTTCTACACCCTCCTCTCCTCTGCTGTGTCTACTTGGATGCTAACCATTTTAGGGCAGGGTCTGTCTGCTGTACCAACAGGCAGCGGGGTCCTCTGGAGTGGCTTGAAAGCACGACTCTAAAAAACACTGTGAACAATACTAAAAACTACAGAGGGCTCCATATGGGAAGTATGGAGCCAGTGCACATATTTGTCCTTGTTTGTTTTGGTCCTTTGTTATACATCCAGGTGGAGCTTGGTTGGGAGAGCAATTTTGTGTAAAACCAAAGAGGCTTCCTTTGCTACCACTCCCACTACACCCAGCCCCAAGGCTTTGTTCTTGAGGCTTATCAGCCCTACAGACTGGGAGAGCAATCACACGGATTTCCTGAATAGCAGTGCACCGGATGGTTTTTGCAGGGCTCTGCATAAATAGCTTTGGAATTGAGGAAATGTGTTGGGGGGAAAAAAAAAAAAAGTGGGCTTAAAAATACACAGTCTGTTGGACTTGCCTGCCATTCTGAGCAGTAACTCAAGCACATGTTCCCCAGGCAGGCAGGACAGGATGGCCCAGATGGCCAGCTGAGGACCACAGGGGCACAGAGGAGCAGCTGCACTGGAGGAAAACGGGCACCAGAGCACCAAAGCCAGGGCAGCAGGATCCTCTCCACACAGCATGCTGAAACTGTCTCCCACTTCAGAAAGGGCTGCAAGAAGCAGCTGACCATCTACTACTATATCCTTTTAACATCCAAGAAGCTGCAGACCTGCCCAGGAAGCAAGGATAAAATCCTCCTGCTTCCAAAGTGGACAGGAAAACTTGTATCAGAAGACATGGCAAATCAGAGAGGGTAAATAAGGAAAATTAATCTCCTAACTTTCACCCAGATTGCTTTTGTATAATCTCCTATTCCCGGTCCTTTGCAGATTCTTTTTAGTCACAGTGGTCAGAGAGAGAACAATGGGAGCTAAGGCCCTCCTCCTCAAAAGGTCTGGGAACTGAACACCTACCCTTCTTGAAGCCCTAAGTGGCAGCTGAAGTGGGTGCATACATGGTGGGACACATCTGCCAGAACAGGAAAGGCACAATGTTTTCTGAACTATTTCAGTTTCTCCTTGGAGATAAAAGCATCTGGGTAACTGAGCTTACTGGCCATGGGAAGATGCAAGTCTGACAGACATAAGGGTATGTCTGATTGACATAAAAGTTCTGTATGAGCTTACTGTTGTGTTCTGGTAGGACTGGAAAGTGTCTTGAAAGACTCCACTATTAATCAAACCAAAAGCAGAACAAACCATGAATCACAGTCATCAGAACTGATTGTTTGGTTTTTAAAGAAGTTCTTCGGGTTCCATAGCATCCCTGCCACAGCTTAAGGGACAAAGGAAAAGACTTATTCTGGGATGAAAGACACATTTGTACCAGTGCTTCCTAATCTGGTTTCAGAAGGGCCAGACAAGTTGGAATAGGGGATCAAAGCCCTGCGGGTGAGGCAGATACAATGCCAAATGCACTCTTGAAGAGCCACATTCCTCCCTCAGAGGAAGGACATTATTATAATTGAATCAGCTAGGAGCCAGCAGAGGAAAAGAAAGAATTGTGGAACCAGGTATAGTTAACTGCTGCAACTCCCACCAGACCAGTCTGTTCATACTCCAAGAATTATGCAGCCAAATTCTGGGTGGTGAGCTCATCACCCAGCTAGTCTCTAGAAAGTGGGAGAGGTAACGTTTAATTAAGATTAGCCTGGCACATTTTTGAAACATTACAGTTCCTATTTTTCCACAGGACAAAGAAAACAGTCTGCAACAGGCATTTTCTAACACGTTTCTTTGCCCTAGGATTCTGATAAAAGGTCACCTCTCAGAGAACAGAACTGAAGAACAAACAGCTCCACTCTGCCATCATTCTGAACTTACCTGTCATCGATGGAGTCCACTTTCTCCTGGATTTTGTCAGAGTTAATGTTCCCGTCGCTAACCAGCCTCCTGCCAGTCTCTACAACTGCATTGATCTTCTCTTCATTGGCATCCATCGTGGTCATGAAATCCTCCTGTTTTTTAATAGCAGCTTCTGCTCCTTCCAAAGTAGTGGGCATTTCCGTGTGTGCCAAAACATACTCCTGTGGTTCAAGCATAAATCAGAGACACGTCTTACACTAAGGCTACGCCATCTGCTCCAACAAGATTAACTACACAGGAAAAGAAACATCTCCCAAGAACAGTTAGAAGCAAAAAATAAAAAGCACATTAGTTAAAAAAAAGAGTAATTTATCTGTTTGTAGCATTCCTGACAAATTATCTTCTTTATTAATAGCTCAGTACATGGAGCCAACCCACAGAAATGCAATAAGGTGTATCTCCACCACTTGCCTGGTTATTAAGAAATGCTTCTGCTTGCTTCGTATCTCTCAGAAACAGCTGGTAGGCATGAGACTGGGAAAGGAGATTTTGCCTGTTCTCCCACATTTTGTGAAGCTCATTCCAGCCAGTGTCCAAGGCTTGCAGGCGCTGGCGTAAGAACATGTACTGAGCATCAGTTTGTCCCTGGGTCACCATCTCACCCATGTCCCTCATTTTCTGATAATCTTCCTCATAATTGTTGATTTCGTTCTTAATGTTCTCGTGCTGAGTGAGCAGCTTCTCGGCCTCGGTCAGCGTGTTGGGCATGTCTTCGGACGCGATGGCGGTCTGCGTTCTGGACAGCCACGACTGGAAGTCGTCCAGATCCCTCAGGAACTGCTGCAGCTTGCTGGCCTCTCCAAGGGACTCCTCCCGGTTCTTGAGGGTGGTCTTCATTTCCTCCCACACGTCGTTGATTTCTGCCAGGCGTGAAAGGATGGCCTGTGCCTGGTCAGGGTGCTCCGATTCCAGCTTCTCAGCCTCCTTCTGCAGGTCGCTCAGCTTGGCTTCGATGGCTACCAGATCACGCTCCATGCCCGTCAGCTTCCTCTGCAGGGCCATCACTCCAGCGAGATCATTGCCCAGGTCCTGTGTGGACTCGATCACTTTGGTCTTTTCCCTGATCCAGGATTTGGTTTCATTACATTCAAGGTGGTAGTTCTGAATACTCAGAGCAGAGAGCAGAGCATCCTTCTTCCTATCTACCAGTTCTCTGAACTGGCTCCATCTGAAATTTGTTCATGAGGAGAGAAAAGCAGAGAAATTGAGATTTGTCTGTAGTAGGGGAAAAGGACACGGCAACATTGCTGAGTGACCAGGTGCTCATATTAGCCTGGTAAGCCATGAAATAAACTCTTTGTGGTTTTTTCAGCCCTTCCCACATCATCAATAGTTTTAGCAAAACAGCCACAAACCAAGCTATGGCCTACATAAGACAAGGACCAGCAATGCTGAGCCCTTAAAACTTTTTGTCAAGCGAAAAATTGCCAATTACATCTCTTTCTAAACTAAATGTACTACTCTCTTGGTTTCTTCTGAAGTCAAAACATGAGTGAGTTCACATGAAATTATATTGGTTTATTTTTACCATAATAGTAATTAAATTTCCAGCTCTCAAATCAAGGTTCTGATACACTCAGGACCCAACTGAAGTCTGTAACAAAATTCCATCTGTTAACCAAATATTTGAAAGACACAGCTCCTTTTCCTTTAGAGCTTGAAAGGCCTACTTTGAAGACACTTCAGGGAATAGGATCAGAAGATTTTTCCAAGCCACACACATGAAACACAAATGGCCCTACTGCACTTGTTCCAGACGGGGTCATGCTGATGAGCACGAGGCCTTCACTTACCTTGTGTTGAGTTTATCTTGCTGTGCTTTGATCTCCTTCTCACTGGGGTGGCCGCTGTGCATGAGCTGCCGAGCGATCTGGTTCACTACGGCCACGCGCGATGCCTGATTGTTCATTTCTGGTTCCAAGCTTTCAAATCTAGAGTGGCATTGAAAAAAATAGAATAAATAAAACCCAACATAAGAGCATTGGAAAATCTGAGCCGCTGGCAATCTGAGAAAGGTAGCTGGGGTAAAAAAACTTCCACCCAGTATTCCCCAAACTTCCTGGTAAAGACTTTCTCACCTGTGCTGGATCACTTCCAGGTCCTCCAGCTTCTCTGGAATCTGCATATTATTCAGCCACTTCTCCTTTTCGTCAATCCAAAGCTCACAAGCATCTGCCTCACTGAACATCTTATAAAGAGCCAGAGTATCCTGCAAGGCCTGTTTACGCAGCCGAGTCAGCTCAGCAACCTCTTTATACCTCTCCTCTATTCCAGACAGCCTGCCCTGCACGTCTGGAGACCCGGCATGCTCCTGCGGTAGAGCCTTGGCTTGCTCATGAAGCGTGTCGATGGTTGGGCGGTAGCTTGCAATCTCTTCAGCCACGTCTTTGTGTTTCTTGACCAAGGACTGAGTGGAATACTCATCGTGGCCAACGTCACTGCTGGAGACGATTTTGAGGATGTCCAACATCCACGCGTCAATGTCGTCAGCATCAGCCTGGAACTGGTGAAGGAGAGAGGCTTCCTCCAGACGCTTCTTCCTAATGGCAGATAACTGTTCCAAGTTAGCCCACTGCTCCCGGATATCCTTAATTCTTTCTCTGATTTTCTCAGACCCAAAATGCTCCTCCGCAATCATGTCTTCACCTTCTTTTATCGCCTGCTGGAAGTGGCCACTACGACCACTCATTTCGTCTTCAAATGCCTTATGTTTACTGAAGAGACGGACAACACTGGTTAGGTCCTTCCCATAGTCATCAGATGACAGGATCTGTTCCTTCTCCCTGATCCAACCCTCTTCTTCAGCCATTTCCCAGAAGAATTTCCAGAGGCGCCGGGACTCCTCCAGGCGGGCCCGGCGCTCGGCCGCGAGCTGGCACAGCTCTTGGTAGCAGAACTCCATGTGGGCCACACGGTCCCGGATAACCTGTGGATCACACGGCTTGTACCCTGTCGAGAGGGAGAACGTGCATTACAATGTGACCAATCCCTTGTCACCTCTACAGCTGGGGCACACACAGGGCTCTCAGATCCTGCTTGCTCCGTCTCTGAAGTTCATATCAAAGAATTGATAATTAAGTCCCCTTTAGGTGAGTGGGAACTATTAAAGCTCCACCATACAATAAAAAAAAGAAGAAACATTCATGACTGTTTTCAGTGAAACAAAATTCACTGCTCCAGACTTACGCCAGCTTCACACACACAGCTGCAAAAAATGAGCATCGTTTGCTCTAGTTAATGACACTGGTTTAGCAGAACTGCTTTTATTTAGCATAAAGTGGGACACCATCCAAATGAGTCCAAGAATTTACCCTGTTTGCATTAGAAAGAACAGGGAATTAATGGTGACCACCACAAAGTTACAGAAAATACTTGGTTAGGAGCGTGACATCCTGTGCAAAAGACGATGCCACAATGAATTATTGAGCAGGTACCTAGACAAATTAATCATTTGACACAGTGAGGAAAGAAGGAACATATGAAGCTGGATTATCTTATTCTGGTGCTGAATTTAACCCGACATGCCTTGCAGAACTAATGAATCTTATCAATAAACTCATGTGTAATTAAGACAAAGAAGGACGCGCTGGCCGCTAGTTACCTTCTCCATCAGTGGCAAACTTCTGGGCAGATGCATTGACCCCTCTCACTCTCTCAGCCTGAATAGCAATGTCAGCTTCCACAAGAGCGTGTTTCTGCAGCAGGTCTTCAACTCCTAACAAATGTTTGCCATAGTCTTGAGACAGCAGAAGCACCTGATCAAAATGTAAAAGACAAGTGAAATGGGCTGGAGGCCATAAGCTGTTTGCTCCTTAACAACTGCAGGCATTATGCTGTTCTCTCTTGTAACACTGACTTCAGTGCAGAGAAACATCAGGCCCATAAAGAGCCATTTCCAATGCACACAGATATGAATTTGAGCCAAGATTTTCAAAATCACTGGCAACCAAGAAGAATTTGACTGTTCTTTAATGCAGTTTAAGTCTTGTATGGTGAGAAGCTAAATTAGCTCAGCAGGAGCAACAAAAAGCACTAAGACCAGGTGCAGTTAGCTGCTGCTGACCTACATGTGTCTTTCCTCCAACCACTTCAAAGTTCTGCTGGCTGATGGACAAGAACAAAGTCACGGACCTCTCCCTTCCCAGACCCCAGGAGAAAAGACAGGAAGAAATTCATGCTTTTTTTTAAGCACAGATGTGAAGAGGTGACTTGTTCCCCATGTAAATGGTGGTGAGAGACATAATTTGATTCCCTTTTGCCAAAATCACAATCCTTCCCCCAGCGCTGTGAGCAGAGCCGCTGGCCTTACAGGAGAAGCATGAACCTGAGAAGTAGCTTCTTACAGGAGCTTGTTCTTTTTCCTTATTTGTTTTTAATCTTTATTTTTAAGGACTTCTTGTAAGGTAGAAGGAATCTGAATGTGAACCTTCCTCATTTTTCTGTTAAACCAGAAGGGCAGAACAAATATTAAGACTTTCCAAAGAAGGATGTCTGCTTCTCTGCAGAGCGCCTGGTCCGCCCTCTCGAGGGGCAAACGCCTACCTTCATCTCATCCATCCAGTCCATAATGTACAGCATCTCCTGGAAAATCTTCTGCAGACCAAGGTTCATCTCCAGCCGCTGCCTGCGCGCCCTGAGCAGCTCCAGGAGGTACTCCCACAGGCGGATGACGTTATCCTTCCTCGCCGTGATGCGCTTGATGTCGTGGTAGTTTTCAGTCTCCAGCTCCTTGGCCACGGCCACCACGGCCTGCACTCGCTCTTCATAGGCGGCAATGTCCGTCTCGATGGCCTCGTGCTTCTTCGTCGCGGCCTCCACTGCGGGCAGGTCAAAGCCAAAATTGTCCTGCAAAACAGACACCTCAGCCGTGGCTGCCCAGGAGAAAAGCACTATTGCTCAGCAAGTGGTTCTGACTGTGCACAGCATGCTACCTAGCAACTCTGGGGTCTCAAGATGCTCTGAAAAGTCTCCTTTAATCAAATCAGAGATACCTCTGATAACCAGAAATCACTGATAATATCAGAGATATCGTTTACTACCTTTGGGTAGAATCATGGTGGCCATCAGGATTAGGCTGGGGGGTTGGATTTCTTTAAAGTCATTTTTAATACCAAAATATAACATTAATTCCCGAGCTAACTCCCCTGAATTGACCAAACTACTCAGATAAAGGAAATCAATGATCTTAGATGTCCTTTCCAACCTAAAGTATTCTATGGTTCCCTATTTTTACATCAAAATCTCCTGAGTACAGATAGATAGATTCAAGGAAGAGAGAAACCAAATAGAGAGAGGACATACAGTACATACACATACACAGAAAATACACATTTGCACGTGCACACAATAAACACAAATACACATAGATTCAGTAAAGTATGAGGCACAGAGAAGGAAATGTTCTCTCTGCAAGAACCGTATCCTATAATTACTCATGGGAATCCTTTTGGTCACACAGACAATCTCTGAAAGCAGCACCTGAGAAACGAGACGTTGATTTTCACTCAGCCAAGTTTCTCTCATAGCTGCCTTGCGATCAAATCTGCGTGCAAGTTGTTCCAGTTTCTCTTGTCTGATGAGCTCATTTCGCAGTGCCAGTTCTCTTTCATGTTCAGCTTTTTCCAGTCTTTCCCAGGCCTGAAGATGTGGAGAAAAAACATGCATCTCCTAAACGTGCATTCTTACAGGATGATGATAAATCACATCTTCTTTGCATGAAACCAGAAGTCACTACAGCCGAGACTTTAAAAACTGGCTTATATGTTTATATGCCAATATATATGATTTGTATTGGCTGGCCTTACACCCTGGCTGCTAATATAAGCACAACTTAAAATCTGTTCTCATTCACTCACTCCCTCCTTTTCTGAGCAAGGGGTATAAGACCTGTTCATCTCAGATGTATTTTCTTGAGCTCCTGTCTTTTTTTGCCTCTAAGGAAGCCAACACAAAGCACCTAGCTCAAATGTGTAGGAGAGCATTTGTTTTTAAAAAACCATCCTCTGAGCACTGCTCCCAAATAAGTGGATTCTATCTTCCTCCTTTAGGAAATGAGCACTGGAGATGTGTGCCCTCTCACCTCTAAAATCAACATATAATTGTTGTTCTTTCTTACATCCACTTTGGCAAAGACAACAACAGCAGAATTTGGTTTCTTTTGGCGTGTACAAATCCCTTTTCCCCTCAAAGCCAAAACTTATTCATATGCGTGACATTAATATTACAAAAAGAAAAAGTCTTAGAAGCAGGTTGAAAGCCAGCTAATCACCTTTCAGATCTTCTTACAAACAACAAAAATACCCACAATTAAAGACAAACTACCCTAGATTCTTCTAAATCCTAACAGATGTGAAAGTGCCTGAAACACAGATACTTGAGGCATTCACAGGCTTAATGCAAAAAGGAGAGCCATGCACGTTTACTGCTCTCTAGGATGCAGACTGAGGCCACAGACACCCAAAACAGCTGCTCTGGGAATGCCAGGCACGACCAAAGTCAAATGAGGAAAGCTCCCAGTTTTATGTTGTTATCCTGAACAGTGCTTGTCAGCTCTGCTGCTGTTCTGCCAGCTGCACCAGCATCAAAAATAGCTGCCTAAACCCTGAGAGAGAACCCACAGATAGGTCACAGCCCTTCTTTCACTCTCCCACGCTGGAGTTGGTTCAGATTAGTAAACCTGAGCTGTAGGAAAAGTCACCCCACCTGGCCCATCCTTCAGGATCCCCCACATCAGGGCTGGAGACAGCAAATACATCTCTTCCCAGTGTGCTGAGAGACTGAACGAAACCAACAGCACCTTGAGTGGCACAGGAGCTGGCTCAGTTTACCTTGTTGATGTCAGAGATGAGTTTGCCCTCTCTAGGCATGTACACTTTCTGATTGTTGGCTCTCATTTTGCTCTGGATGGTAAAAAGCAGCACTTCTAGGTTTCCTTTTTCTGTAAATCTAAACAAAATTTTGAAAAAAAAAAAAAAAAAAGAGTTACCATAAAGTTTTCATTGCTACTGAGGTATTGTAAAGTACTTCCTTGAAATATTGACATTACGAAGGAACATTCATATAAACACCTTCATCTTGTATGAAACCTGGAAGCAACTGCCATAGCCCACACATCCCCTGGATCCAGTTGGGTCAAACAGCAGAAGAAACTTCACAGGAGTCAGTTGTCTGTGTGTTTAGATTTCAACCCCCTTGGGGGACAGACAACTGCAATTTTTATGTTCTATTACGTGCACTGCCCTAGTTTATCAACTCAAGAAACTGAAGTTTTATTTAAAGCCCACTGCAGTCATTAGACTCTTCCCACTGTTTTCCCTGCATTGTACGCCTGGGAAATAAACCAGCTCCACAGGCACTGGGGAATAGACTGCAAATTTAGAAGATGGAAGATGTCTGTCTACTCTCTAATGTTTTGGACTGTGATTATTATCCCTTAGATCTTACATTAGACAAAACTAACAAACAGATCCAATATCCTAATGCTAACAGAAACTTTCCAGAAGCAAACTGCAGAGTTCTGGCTGTGGCAGCTTTAGTGAGCCATGTTTCAAAGCCAGTGGCACTCCCTCTTGATTCTGGGTAAGCAGGAAGGTTGCTGTGATAGCAGTATGCTGGTGGCACATGCTGCTGGCAGGCAGGGCTGGTGAGATTACTCCACTGGCTCAGCATGCTGTCAGCACTGCTGCCACAAGGCAGGCATCTCACTGAGGGGACGGCGCCCAGGACTCTGAGGTCCTTTTTACTGTTGATATCATCTGCAGGTTGAACAGCATAATGCACACAAGCCCTGACTGGTAACAGTGAGTGCCAATCAGAAACACGGTAACTGGGTTTTGGCAGAAAAGCATGTTCTTAAGCCAAGATTAAATGACTTGGATATGTTTGTTTAAGAAAAAATAAATCAACGATTGACTAAACAAAACAAGACCATTGTTGTTTTAAGCCGAGAGCAGAATTACTTGGGTGGCTTCTCGACCGTGCGGTAGGTGTTGAAGGCCTGCAGCTGCTGCTGCACCCCAACCAGGGAGTTGGCAAATTTGCGGTTGTTGAGGATGATGATGGTTTGCTCGATCCACTCCAGGAGGTCAGAAGCCAGGGATTCATATTTTTCAATCATTTTCTCCGTTTCAATGGCATTGTCAAGCACCTGCAAGAAGCAGCACAACGCAACATGAGTAACGAGGGCAGTGCTCTTCAGTCATTTAAATCCAGCAAGCCACATAAAAGAAACTGTTGGGAGACGTGACTTATGAATCAGATCTGTCACCCCCGAGCGCCACAGGGGCTGGGATCCCAGAGCAATCAGGACTTGGCATTTTTCAGCAGTGAATTCCCATGATCCCAACAGGGGCAACAGAGGGGCAAGGCTGAGGCTCACAAAAGGATTCGCGTTCAGTCTGCCAGCTGTACAGACAGGGGCAGCTCTGCCAAAAGGCAGAGAATGCACATTTTTTGGATGAGGGACTTCTTTGGGCTCCAGAAGAGACAGGGCACCCACAGGGTGAGGAGCAGTTAATCAGAAAGGAAAAGAAGAAATGATGCTGCAAAGATTAACAAGCAAAAATAAAACACCAGCCAAATGTTTTTAATATAAAGCAGCTGGAAATTAACTACTTCTTATAGTCATGTGGGAATATTTAACATTCAAAACACATTCAAGAACAGAACTAAAAACTACCATACAGTGGACTCTTAAAAAAAAACTAAGACCCGAGAGAAAATAAAATAAATCAGCATTATTTCCACTCCTTATAACGACTTAGAATCTGAACTTGCAAACCTTCCCAATACGTTTTCCTTCAACAGCTAAAGCTTTCATCTTGGAGAAGTAGTGGTAATATGTCACCACGTAGGTGATGATTGACTTCTCATCAGGATGATCAACACTGATATCTGCAAACCAAACAAGAGTTATCTCAGCATGCTGTGGGTGCAGGGGTTACAAAAGCAAAGCTAATAATGCAAAAAGGACCCATTTAAGAGTCAGGGAGATGGGTTCAGGGGCAGTTCAGCTCCCAAGATTTATGTCCTAAGCAGAAATAAATTCAGCAGCTTTGGACTGGT
The DNA here is from genome assembly GCA_013401355.1 of Ceyx cyanopectus. Lineage (NCBI taxonomy): Eukaryota > Metazoa > Chordata > Aves > Coraciiformes > Alcedinidae > Ceyx > Ceyx cyanopectus. The sequence continues at coordinate 136,758 of VYZU01079469.1, forward strand.
TCTGGGTTACTTGGTGTACTGAACTGTCACTAAGAAGAGCTGCTTTATCCTTTAGTCTTTGTGTCTGTGGGCTAGGGAGGGGACTTTGGGCCTTAGACTCACACTCCAGACTTTGACACAGCTTGGGCATGGCCAAAGAACTCTAGTGTCTGTGAATCGACAGCACTACTGATAACTGAGAGCTTTGATGCTATATCAGCATCTGGAGAGGGGAATTAAAAATTAATAGTATGTCTGTCCAGGTTTATCTGAGAGCTAGAGATGGAAAACAAATTATTCCTTTCCTGCAGCAATTTTGAGGCACTGGAAAATTAGCAAGAAGAAACTTGCCCAAACAGTCTGTCGTTGCCCGTGTTTCTCCTTCTTCCTCCTAGCATGGCGAGCACACCTTCCAACAGCCAGGAGCAAGCACACTCTCCTGAAAGCACGGGCTAAAACTCACTGACAGCTTCTGAAAGAAGCTCTAACTGTTTGTTGAAATCCACATCATTCATCCTCCAGCTCACAGGATGTGTTTCCTGGGAGCAGATCAGAAGCATGCTTCTAACTATAGTGACTTTATGTATACAACCCAGTGATCTTGTCAGATGGGGAAAATAAACACTGGATTAAGGGCTCTTCTGCTACTGCTCAGTCCTCTGCAGGACCATCTTTCGTCCTCTCCTTCCCTCTTGGGCTCTATCACCAGGTGAGTCAGCAGCATCCAGCTGCTCTTTAACACAAAAAGCTATCAGAAGTGTGCTGTGAAACAAGGAGGGGTGGGAGATGAGCCCACAAAGAGCCATGAAGTGCTGAGCTGCAGGAATTCTTACCCTCAGGGTCCAGGAGCTTAGTAAGACCAAGGTGTTGCTCTGCAAGGTTAAAAGCATTCTGCAGATTGTAGTGAGCATTTGATTTCTTCAGCTTGTCAAAATCGATCAGATCAGGCCTAGACAGGATGGAAAATTCTTTAGCTTTCCCAAAGCACAGTGCAGCCACCCTCGAACAAATAACAAAAATCTGCAACCCTGAGAAAACCTGGCTCCTCATGCTGCCAAGATTTTACTTGCCCAGTAGCCCCATGGCTCTCAATGGCAGCATTAAAGGCACAAAGCAATGCCTAGCACAGGCCATGGAAGAACCAAGCCCATGGCAAAAACCAGGACACAGCTTAACAGTGGTAAAGGTGACCCTGGAGAAGAAGCCAAGTTGTGGTCACAGTCTCTCCTCATACCCACATAAGCATGGGAGCCATCACCTAGAATGCCAAGAGCAGCATCCTCAGCCACAGGGACACTGAGCACCTGACTATGCCAGCCCTGTGCAGGGATTTCTTTCCCCTCCAGGCTGCTCTTGTCTCTGGTTCTCTACTCCCACCCTCAAATTCTAGGCGACCACTCTTAATCATCAGTTATTCAGTAAGGTATAAAAACTTTCTTTCCAACCTCATCAGTCACAAACCTAAACAATCATGAGTGTAATTTATGCTCCTGAAACCAAACACAACCTGTTCTGACGTGTGATGTGAGAAGCTGTTGCCCACATGAGCTCACAGTGACCACAAGAGCTGTAAAGCTCCAAAGGAAGGCAAATTGCTGTAAAATCCTAATCAATTCCTCAGCTTTCTCCTCCCCATACATTTTAAAATCAAGTTTTCAAGGTAAGTGCAAAACACAGCGCACACTGCAACAGCCCAGGCCTTCAGAATCCATAAGGACACGTCCCCACACATACCTGTGCTTGTGTATTAGTGCATTGAAAGCCATCCCGTCCCTCCAGCTCGTCGTGAAGTTGTGAATGTTGACATTGGGGTAACTGGCAGGAGAAAAATCAGAGGGATGCAGTCAATAGAGCATCACAGCTGCAGCTCTGCACTCTGCCCCTGTAAGCTGGTTGTGGGAGTCACTCATTATTGTACACCCAAGGGTGGCATAGCACCATCCCAGGATGGACACCCTATCACCAGGATTGTTCTCTAATCACAGCTAAGTGCACCTCAGCTACTCTTCTAGACCCTGTAGGATTGATCTGCATTCCAGAGAGAGGTTAAGTGAACTCTGAAGTGACCACTTGAAGCTATGATTTTATAATTTGCTGCCCAAGCTGAGTTTTCAAATCCCTACCAGTCGAAAGCCTGCTCCTGATTTAGACAATGGCAAAGAATTGTTTTCAGGCACTCAAAATACCAAGTTTGAAATAAGAGCAGGAACACCTCAAGAAACAGAGCAGAACACAGACTTTTCTGATGGCTGCAGGGGCCAAAGGAACAGTACTACATTAAATTTTCCTGGGAACTGTCTGCTGTCCCAGGACATCTTCAAGGACTGACCCAAGCCACTGCCCGACTTTCAAATGAAGCACAAAGGCAGACACCTTTGAGCCCTGTGGGTACACAGAGACTAAATGTATTTGTTTTGTGACCTGGGTATTTTGCAAGTCTCCAAAAATTTCAGGCTGCTGACAAACCACTTCCATAGGAGTTCTTGGAAGAAGAAGTACCACTAGAGTAATGCTGAAGTGCCCAAGTCATCACAGGAACATCCATGTTTCATGGGAGAAACACAGTGAATCTCTGTAAATGGCTATTTAGTTATGCAAGGAGCTTGCTGTCGGGGAAAGGACTTTTGGAAGGGTTTCTGTGTGTATGGAAAGATAGAAAAACTGGTGGCAAGCATCTGAAGCATCATTCTTTCTTCACAACAGGGTGAACCAGAATCAGCATATTACTACATATTCATGCCAGATTGGTATGTTTATCACATACCAATATAGCATTAATAGAATAAATTCAGAATTTTCTGACTTGTAAACATCAATTCACTGCTCTTGGCTGAATCCACTTAAGGAGAGATACGTGTTTGCCCCTTTAAAATAATTTCAACGAAAACTCAAAATGCTGTAAGGGCTTTAGAAATAATCACTTAATCCACACTCACCCAGCTGTCTTCATCTGGCACCACAAAAGCAAAGCATCTTTAGCAGATTTCTTCTCCTTGTTGTCCTCAGTTTCAACGCTGATATCTTGGATCTAGAAATTAACAACAAAGGTTTCAATACTTCTCTGAGAAAGCACATTGGTTGTCTTGTTTAAAAAAGATTAAAGGAATTACATCAGAATGTAACAAAGGAAATCTGAGATGACAGGCAGGGTGGAAGTAGGTGAATGCTGTTCCTCATCCAAGAACATTCATGTCAAAATGAAGTTTCATCTGCCCTTATTTTTCTGGAGGATTAATCTTTGCTCAGTGCATTGACAGAACAGTTTAAACTTCATTCAAGTTCAATTCCAACTCTCAAGGCAACCCCTGCCCAACACAGCATGACAGCTTTACCCTGTGAAGTGTCTCCTCCTGAGCACATCCAGGAGCCAAGGGGGTGCAGCAGGCAGGGTCCTTGTGAGAGGATCCACATGCAAAGCTAACCAGGAGCTCAGTTTGGGAAGTTCAAGCTTGGAGGAACCAGCATTTGCCCCGGGTGGCATTGTAAGATATGCCAAATCCTAGGCTGCTACCCAGTTTTTAACAAGAGAGGTGGGGGGAAGAAACCACTTTTTACTTCTTCACATGGAAAATGTATCTGCAAAAGGATCCTTTCCAGGCTTTTTTAACTGAGGGCAAAGACCCGTGTGCTGAAAGCCAAGAAGTCTCAGTCTTTAACTGGGACACTACAGCAGCTCCTGGGGTACCCTTCGTGTGCTTTGGTGCAAAGTCAGACAGGTGACTGAGAGGTGAAGAGCAGCATTTCCTCCCAGGCCTTCAAGAGCTTGCAGGTCTATGACTGGAGCTTCCTATTTTTTAATAGTTCAAAAAGAAACCTCTGTGACTGCCCACACTGGAAACTCCCACTGGCTGCTACTACGGATCAGCAGCACCACCAGGATCAATCTGTCCTCTCTCCTTAGCTGTGCTGCTTGTCCTGCCAGATGCTCACCACTTTGTACTTCATTCTCAGAGGGCCTGGGAGGGCTCCACTCTTGGGAAGCACAGTGAATACACTACAGACAAGCATGGGACACTCAGATGTGTATCTGTGCATACATCTGTACCTGGAACCTCAGGATAATAGTCCAAATAAGGCCAAGTGTCAGCCTGTGATTCCCATCCACAATGTCATGGGAGCCCATGTTTTCTAGGTGCACTCTCTGCTCTTTCAGGAACTGGAGGGCTTTATCAACGTTCTCCAGGCAGTGGATGCGCATCCTCCCCTTGGTTGGTTTTGGCTAGAAGGGAAAGGGGATAAGATTTAAAACGTGGATTAATGCAGATGGAAGGAAAAACAGAAAGTCCTTGTTAACTCCTGGGTCCAGGCAGGTGAGTCACCATCACGCTGCTCACTCCCAGACAGCAATAGTGTGTGTGCTCTTCCAGCTCAGTGGGTAACACCACTCCTTGCAGCTCACAGCCCCTTTACACAAGGATAAGGGGAGCACGTCTCCAGCTCATGGGAACGTGCCAGCACCCTGAACCTGAACCACACAGCGGGCACCCATTTCATTTGTCTTCCCAAGTATTTTATCTGCTTACTGCCTTCGTTTTTTTCTGTCTGGTGTAGCTGCAATATAAACTATTTTGTTCAAGTTCATGCAACACCTGTTACATTTTCCCAAGATGCTTTTTTTCCTCCAGTACAAGTTCTTCCACACTAATAAAGAAGATTCTGCAAAGATAAAGATATGCAACCAACCAGTAGCTGGCATTCACACACAACAGAGGGAACTGGTAAAGAATGCTCCACGGTGTCTGTAATAGACACACACACTCATACAAAAGGCATCTCAGATTTGCAACATAAGCTACTCAATAAAACCTCTCGAGAAAGAAATGTCATTCTTTTTTGTTGTTGTTGTTGTTCAATTTAAGCAGCATAAATAGTATGAAAATAACAGAAAATGATAATATGAAAAATCCAAACAATTTTTCATAGGAAAAGAAAGTAAAAACTGTAATATAAAATCAGCCACACCAACATAACACAATTTTATGAAGGCTCTGTGTAAACAGAAAAAGCCATGACTATATTAACAGCATGTAGAAGTGTGCCATAAAACCCAGTGAAACTAAAGCAACTTTGTTCTGCAGATAAGGATTAGAGCTGAATAGCTTGTTCAGTGCTCACTGAGATGTCACCAAAGGTACTCAGCCAAACTCCTAATTGACATAATTTCCTTGTTTTCTGCAGTGAACATCATTAACTGGCCATAGAAATAGCTCAGGCAAAATCCTCTCTTCAGACTGCATTCGAGGGGAAGAGTTTCAGCTGGAGCCACGTTATGGTCCATACAGACAGCAGCCTGTGTAACAGTATGCCATGAAGATGAAATGCTTGCTAGAAAGATGTCCTTCAGGACGTGTAGACCCCTGAGGTCGTTTCAGTTCAGCTTTCAGTTGGCATGGTTCTCCTTCAGAGGCTGGGTAATGATGCAGAGCAACCCACGACTCCTTGCAAGGGCAAAAATTCCAAGAATGTGCCACTGCTTTTGGGTTTTAAAGTCCCTCCAAAGGGGAATGTTCACCCTGCACACACACCATATGCCCCAAATGCTGCCAGTACAGGCTGAAGAGCCACAGCACAAGTGGGAGCAAGTGTGAGGATACATGGTTGGCTGAAAGCAGCTGGACATCCCTCGCTGTCAGCAGGGACAACCCAATATCCACCCTTTTGCTAGTACCCAGGCGTGGGGTAAACTGGACTGCATGTTGAATTTTATCTTGCACAACACATGCAGGGAGGCTGTTCCCAGGGCAGGAGAGACAGCTCCCAGCTGTGAGGGAAGGTGGAGGCCTGGGACTGGCTCCAGCCCATTGCCACACCTCAGAGCCTGAGAGCTGCTTTACAAGGTGTGCACACTTTTATGGTGATGTTCCCAAAACACAGGAACAACTGTGACTGTGGCTGTTCAGGGATAGACCTGAATCTCCCCCTGCCTGAATGCAGCTCTTCTCACTTACCTAAGCAGTAATGGCGCTGCCTCTAAAGTGAGTTACTGAGCAGAAAATGGTTTTAAAAGCTTTTCTACTGCTCTCAGAAGCTTCAGCACCAAGACGACGAGCTAAAAACATCCACAACAGATGTTTTATTTATGTCCCAAGATCGCCTGCCCCCACCCACACTCTGTACAATGAACAATCCAGGAAACAAACTCACGTTGCTGGGAGGATTTTCTCTCCACTGTACACGAAGCAGCAGAGCATGCAGTAAACCTGAACAGGACCTGCTCGCTGTAGAGCAGAAGCAGGCTGAAAGATCTTTCCAGTGCTCCAGTACCAGGTACACTTTCTGGCTCAGAGATTCCCTACTGGGGCTTATTAGAAGTGTCAATTGGTCTGGGAAGGCACTTCAAAATTCTGCATGGACAAGAAGGACTGTGCCACCTGGCCAGAACAGAAAGCTGGGCACCCTGAGAATACAGAAGGTTCCATTTTTCTCCCCCCTGCACAGTCTAACCCACTGTTGTGCACACAAAGAGGAAGAGGAGAACGAGCCCGGGGTGTATGAGGTGTGGCTGCACTTGCCACACTCTCCTGCCCTGCCTCCAGATGAGACATGGCAACCCAACTGTCACCTTCGCCTGGGTAACACATCCAGACATCAAACAGGGGGAAAGAAAGTGTGCTAACAACACGGGGTGTTGGAGTTACTGAAACTCAGTACTCACATGCCCATCATAAGGAATATGCTTTGACAGAATTCACCGAAGACAACCTCCTTAAACAGACTGACCTTTGAGCATCCAGGAATGGTTAGGAATTCACCAATCCTTTAGATAATTACGGAGGAAACTCAGCTAGATGCTTAATTTTATGTTGAAAACAATTTCAGCTTTGTTTTTCTGTTTGGGAGAAGCTAGTTAACTGTGTGCAAATAAAATTACAACTGTCTTTTCATACTGGCTGCATTCTTTCCTCTTTGCTCACTGAGACTATTGTATGCTTTGGGCTTTCCAAGTGCTTTTCTGTACAGAGCACCCTATGTAGCAAGGTCTGGACTAAACAAGATTAGGAAAGAAGCTGAGCAAAGGCAGGAGGATACAGATGTTGCCCTTATTGGATGCTCTTGTACTGAGTTTTTCCAACACACCTTCAAGGACTTCAGGTTTTCATCACCAAAAAATCACAATAGCTTTTGAAAAATGCAGGGCTTGTGCAAATGAGGCTGAAGGTCTCACAGAGACACACACAGGCAAAGAGCAGACTCACTTCCCTCATTAGCATCCTAGATCCTGGACTCTGCTCAACAGGTATATGGCTCCAGTTCCAGAATCTGAATCCCAGTTTCAAAACTAAGAAAACAATTCCTGTTTGTTCTACTGCTCCAGAAAACGCACCATATTAAAATAATTATTTAGGTTACTTTCTGTGTTTGTTTACCACTTGCTTACCATTTGATGTTTCTTGTCTGATTTTAAGCTTTCTGCATAAGACAGTGCCTTTAGAGTGCTGTTGGTGTCAAGGAGATGTCAGAACCTAGCCAACACCAGCTAAGATACATTCCAAGAGGCTGGGGAACAGCATCAAGTGGGTGCTACGTGCCAGTCCTCCTGGAATATTTTTGGTGTGTGTAACTGTCTCAAGATTTCGTGCTGTTGCATTATCTGTATTCTTGTTTGCAGAGGAAGGTGTGGTGGAATGTACTGTTCAAACAGAGCCTGCTGTCCCTCATCCTGAGATGAGGAAGCTGCAGAATGCCTCGGTGGTGGTGCAGGCAGCTGCCCGTGCCACACGCAGGCCACCGGCGATGCAAGCGCAGCTCAGCAGCCTCACCCTCTCCACCCCAGCAGCTGCCTAACCTCTGCCTGCTGCTTCCCAAACCTGGAGAATAATGGAATGAATCACACAGCAGGAGTCACATGGCCGGCCTGAGCTTCACCACTGCTGTCTGACATGGAAAGCCAAACCCTGGCAGGCAGGCAGATAGGAAGATTTAAAGAGAGGTGGCACAGCTGCTGTCTGAATCCTCCAACAGAGGGGCACAGTGGTCAGTTATTCCTGTATGAATAACAGCTGCTGCCTACAGTCAACCTGTCAAACCTAACACCTCACTGGAGTAAATGACTTGGCACAGAGAGAAATGTACTTTGAACAAAATGTAGTTGACAACGTTGAGAACAGCTACCTTCATCCGCACAGGGCAGTCCCCTGACCCTCACAGTTGCCTCTGGAAATCTCTTCTTGCCTGTTCAGACACTGCACTCTGGGCCATATGTTCAATTCATTACCCAGCATCTTAAGCCAGGAGCTTCCACTAATAGGAGTGCTTGATGACAAGTGATTATACAGTCACAACCTCATGTAGCCTTAGGTCTTAGTTAGAGACCCGTGTTTCTTTGAAAAGATTGCTTTAAATTAGGTAGCTAAGAGCATAACCATCATTTAAGGAACCCAAGGCAAAACTGATACCCAGCCATTTCCTGGCATGCAGTTTTGTGTCTTGCAGCAGCCTTTTTCACTACAGGGATTTTCTTACCACTCCACACGCTGGTATCTCTCAGCATGCCCACAGAAAGAAAATATCCCATTTATTTAAATTCATTTCAGATGTTTCCACTCAAGGGAAATCCAAGCCATACCTATCCTAGTGAAATCAAGTACACCCAGGAGCACTCCTGGGGTGCTTAATTATTTAATTTTAATACAAAATTAACACCACGGCTAAAACTGCTGCAGAGCTTCCCAGCATGGACCTCACCCTCTCCAACCAGCTGTCCTCCAGGACACCCCTCCAGGGGAGGGAGGAGGGATGTCCCAGGCCCTGGCCCTGCAGGCAGCCTGCACAGGGCCACCTGCATCGGCTGTGTTCACCAGCACAGAACAGGCCAGCTGGCCACCATGGCTGGGAACGTTCCTCAGCACAGCTAACTCACCACTGCCAAGACAGGTCAAGGGCTGGAGAACATTAGTGCTCTGCACCTGTCACACTCAGGAGCAGGGAGTGTGCAAGCACTCAGCATTTAAAGAATCACAGTACGATCATAGTTGGAAGGGACCTCCTAGATCACCGAGTCCAACCATACCTAAAACCCAACAAACCAAAACACCACACCAAACACAGTCCCCTGTGCTCCAGCCCTTAGAGCATGCCCTGAAGCACCTTGTCAATATGTTTCTTAAATACCTCCAGGGCTGGTGATTTGACCCCCTCCCTAGGCAGGCTGTTCCAGGGCCTCACTCACCACTCTCTCCATAAAGATTTTCTTCCCAATATCCTATCTCAACCTCACCTGCTGCAACTTCAGCCCAATCCCCTGGTTCTGTCATTAGTGACTAAGGAGAAGAGGCCTCACCCCCCTCTCTACACCCTCCTGTCAGGTAGGCAATGAGCTCCTCCCTCAGCCTCCTCTTCTCCAAACTAAATATGCCCAGCTCCCTCAGCCTCTCCTCACACCACTTACCAGCAAGGAACCTTTGAAGGAGCCTTCCTTTGATTCCTACTGAAATCAATAGGGTGGCATTTTAATGCTGTCTGGATCCAGCTGAAGCAATACACTTGGGTTTTTTTTCTTTAATCCACAAAAAGCCATTTGCAGTGCTGAACCCTCAGTACTCAGTTTTGCTCTATTTCAGTTGAGCCAGGGATTCACCAAAAACCCACCCAAATGCAAAGCAAAAGCCCCCCTTATTAATGAATATTAATAAGCACTTACAAGTCTCTCTCCAGAAAGAACCTCCAGCAGTTTGATGAGCATCCTTCCATCGCGGAGGTCAGTGTACAGGTCTGTAATTCTGCATGACACACGTGCCAGGTGGGAATTCACCCACTTTGTGAAAGTCTTCTTCTGAACTGCCTCACGTTCATCTGTCAGGAGAACACCACAATGTTACTGAAGATCAGTCACAGTTCATGTCCCCTGTCTAATGCTGAAGGAGAGGTATGGCTTGTCTTCTCAGCACAATCATGGAGGAGACCTTTCCATTGGAAATTCACCCTCCTTCCTATTTTATTATATTTCTAGCATCAGCAGGAGTTACTGTTATGGGAGAAGCCTGACTATAGACTGCAGACTTGCTTGCTGCTCACGAAGCAGGTGTAAAGCAGTCTGCTGTAGGCCTACAATGTAAAAGCCACTCTGGACTCATCAAGCTGTCCAGTATTTACACCCTGTTTTCTTCCACCACTGGAAGAACAGGCACACAAATCCACAACAGATCCTGTGAGATACCAGAAGTCACTTTGGGTTAAGATAGATACAAAAGAGAACAGAGACCAAAGCTTCCCATTTACTCTTTTCTCCTTCTCATTAAAAAATTTATTTGCAGATTCAACATTTGTACCAGTATTTACAGAATGTCAAGATTAACTTTTCCATAACTGCATGTTTAAATTAGACTTGCATTTTTTAAAGCCACAGAAAACCAGGTTATTTCCACCTTCCTTTCCCAGAGCTTTCACAGTTTATACACAAAAACATTGGTTATGAGAGGTCTCTTAATGCACAGGCTCACTACAGCTCACATTAATTCAGAAACTCCTAACAGCTCTCTGCCAAGCTGAGAACTCGCAGACAGAAAATATCATACATCTTAGTGGCTACATTCTTCTGCCAAGGGTTTTGGATGAAGCCCTTCCTTGGTAGCAAAAAGTAATTTCACTGAGCTGGGAACTACTACTGTTCAAATTTGTCAAAACACAGGTGCTCACACGGTGACTCGAGTCCATAAGCAGACACAGGACTGAAGGTGGCCTGCCTTTCCCAGCCACTGAGGGTCTGAGCCCCCCATTGGCCTCTTGAGAGATGGTGGCACATCCAGAAACAGGACACAGAGATTGATAAAGCCTAACCCAAAATGTAACACGTCCAGCTCTGACAACTCTGAAACACCCAAGGTTAAAGGTGGTGCAGACTGGCAGTGTTTCTGCCTGACTGTCCTCCAGGAGGAGGGATGTGCCCCCTGCCTGGCAGAGCAGTGTGGGGGCATGATCCCAGCACGGTCAGCACCAGTTACAGCCCCCACATCTGCAGCACCTGGGGTACAGCAGAAAAGCCTGATCATGGTGATGAGGAATGATGAAGAAGCTGAAGCTGGAGGATATAAGGTTGGAAACTAAGAAAAAACAATCCCATAGTAGAGTGGTGGCCGGGAGGAGGAATCTGGCAGGGGGTGGGAGGGAACACCAGCACTTCAACAGCCGTTTACCCACTTAGATAAACCCCACCCTAAGATTTCAGTTCCTCCCATGTATGTCTGAATTTAATTCTTCCTACCCATGTGGTAAGACCTGACCCCACAGCTAGTGCATCGAAACTGTCTGCTGTGCAGCAGCTTTTACCTGCCTGTAAGGTGTGAAGCTGAGCAGGAGGGGCTTGGCACGATGAAAAGGAGGCAGTTTGTGGTAAGACAGCACTATGCTTTCCATGAATTGACAGTTGGTGCTGTTTTGTTTGCCCCCCCATCTGAGGCAGATCACTACGATGAAGGAAGCCAACAGGAAACCAGCACCAGCTGTGCCCTGAGAGGAGCCAGCAGGGGCTCCTCTGAAGCGGCAGCACGTGCCCAGCCCCTTGCCAAGCACTGTGGTGGCAGCAGCACAGGCTCCAGCTGGTTAGAAAGCCCAAAGCTTGTGGCAGATAGGCAGGAGCAGGAAAATAAATACTCTCTGCAGTCAGAAGATGCAGCATCTCCTAATCATGCTGTAATTCGCACCAGTGGCTTCACAACACAGCTTGTTTGATCCTGGAGGGAAGAAACAAAACCCAGTGCATCTGACATGTGTAAATAGCTGTCTGGCCAAGCAATGATTTCAATAGTGTCTACTAACCTTCAACATGTATTTCATGAGCTATTTACAGCCCTATCTGCATATCTGCCTGTCTAGCAAGATAAATAATTCTGTGATTTATTTTTTATTTTAAATGAACCTCAAAAGAAAAACATTACAATAGATAGTGCTTTCTAAGGGAAATTCCACCAGATATTACCATGCCCCTTCATTAGCCTGACCAAGCCCCAGAACAGCTCAGCAAGTTTATTTAATCAGTGTCGTCTCTATATAGAGGCACAACATTGAGATCCATGTGGCTACATTCATTCCAAAGAGAAATACAGATGTACAGAGCTGGATATAGAAAATATTATGAGGGGGGAAGAAAAACCACAACAAAAAAACCCCAAACATGAAGTCATCCATTGGTCCCAAGTTAAGGTTTTCAACAACGCTCCCAATGTGGGATAACAGTAACGCGTGGGAAAAGAACACCCACGTGCCCCCTGTGCTCTGTATCTGGTGCTTGGTGCCGTTAGTGTGTTCCTCAGCCCAGCTGAGGTGCAGGTGCTGCCTCTCCCTGTCTGCCTTCCCATCTCCCCTCTCTGTGCTCTGCGGCCCTGGGTTTCCTGTTTACAGTGAGAGGTTGAAGGGTTGGGGTGGTTTTTCTGGCTCCCCACGTCTGCACTCGCCCTGCACTCACTCTCATCTTTGCTCCTCTCACCTGGTCCCCACCCATCCTCTGCGGTGCCGTTCTCCTCCCTGCCCGGTGAGAACAGTGAAAATCTGTCCCAGCCCACAGCTGCGCTGGTTTGGGCGCTAGCTCTGCACACTGGGCCTGCCGTCAGCTCCTCACGTGTGGCTGAGCAACCTCACTGCTGTAGCCATTAACGGCCTGTCTCTCCTCTGGGTCTCAGCAGCAACAGCCAAGCAGCGAGATCCCCGGCGCTGCCTCCCGCCCGGTGGGAACTGCGCAGGAACCAGCCCCACCTGACCACTGCCAGCTGCTGAGGACAGCCACAAAATGCCACTGGAGAGACACGGCAGCTCCCAACGGGCTTCTCACCCAGGAAAGCCCCTCTGTCAAGCACTTGGCACAGCTCCTACTGCCCCGCTGGCACCCTTAGAGACGGAAACACCTGAAGGGAGAAGGCACGGCGTTCTGACCCTGCACTGCTTAACTCCTGTGTGCCCCCACAGCATGGGAAAGCAAAACAAGCCCATTTTGAAAGCTGTGTGACTGGAGCTGGTCATGTTAAAACCTCTCCTGATTATTTCTACACAGTGTTTCACAACGACTGCAGGTTTTTGCAATGCTTTTACCCACCCTTTCAAACTGATAAAACTGTATTCTACTGCTCTGGGGTTTCAGGTTAAAACATGCACAAAATTAAACCCAACGAATTTTGGTTCTGTGTTATAGAGAAAGAAGCATACCTATGGAAAAGTGGTACTTCCAGCACCGGGAATTCAGCTAAGCACAGAACACAGCCATTCAGTGTCTCTCAGCATGCAGTGCTGTGTAAGAACCCACACACGAAGGGCCAGGTGGTGAGTGTGTAAGTGGTGAGATGTCACCACGGATTTAACGTCAGAGATGGGCCCTGCAGCGCTATTTATGAACCTCATGCGACTGTCTGACAATGTCCTTCATACTTTCAAAAACAGAGCTTTAGATTTTGAAGATTAATTAAAACTAGAGGATATGGGTGGAGCTCCAAGTGTCCTGCAGCTTGTAAAAACATTTGTTTCCCAAGGGTAAAGACAAATGCACAACATGCAACATGCGCGCAGCAGGAAAACGGAAGCTGCTCTAACAGCAGCATTGATAATAGAGAATCCAACTTATCTTCAGGCAACACTGGGAAGGAAATTTCCTTTATGCGGAAACCCCCACAATATAGCAGCACTCAGCAGCTTGCCAACCCCATCTCTGTGGCTGCAATAAATCAAGGATGGACTCTGTTTAGGAGTTTAGTAAATAAACTGGAGTTTGTACACTGAAATTCACACAAGCCAGGGCTGGAGGGGATCACAAGCAGGCATCTAGTCTTTTACCTGCTGGAAGAGAGTACATTCTTCCTCTACTAATTGGATGAGAAAAAATAAAGAAAAAAGGAGTTAAACTTCTGAAACATGAGAGCCAGGAACACCAGAATCCCCAGGATGGAGAGCAGGGGGGAGCATCACATTCACCATCCTCCACCTGTCACACTCAGCTCTGCCGACTGAGCTCAGTCAATAGGGCTGTTCCAGAATAATGCAGAATTTGCTTTAACTGCCCTGGAAAAAGCACGGCTGCAGGAGCTGGCCAAGGGGAACACAGGCCCCTGTGACCCCATTGCTGCTCCCACATGCCAGAAGGTGTTAAGAGCCCGGCCCTGTGGCAGAGGCTCCCTGTGTGCCTGCCTGTCTGCTAAGAACAGCCTGAAGATGACCTGCTCCCTGCAAACCAGCCAAACCACATTTTCAACAGGCTGACCTTGAACAGGAGTGTGTTCAGTGCCCGCTGCTGCCAGCCCAGCACTGCCAGAATGACTCCCAGCACACAGCTCCTGCCAGGCACTGGGTGGCAAAGGCCTCTGCACCCCGTCGGCTCAAAAGCAAAGAGGGTGCTCCCAGAGCAGCTGAAATGCTGCTGAAGGCACCTGAGCAGAGTGTCTGAACTACTGCCTTGGGACAGCCCAGCAGCACAGCACAGCCAGCAGGCAGCTTTGCTCCATGTTATGCCATCTCTGTGCATCCCTGTCATACCCCAAGCAACACTAATTAAGGATTAGTTTTAAAAGCTGTTTTCTGCAGGTTTACATCTTTTTATTCTTATTATTATTTCCATGCTCAAAGTAATTTTTCCAGCTTAAAATGATTATTTTCTTACTCTAGCAAGGAACAGAGACAGCGCACACCCCACACAAAGCATTGCTAAACAGCCTGACTCAGAGATCAGCTGAGCATTGCTCCAGGCACACACCACTTTTGCTGATATCCAACATCCATGGCTTCCCAGAACTCCACGTATCATAACCCACGTTAACCGTGCAAAACCAGATCTTCCTGTCACAGGACAACGTTCCCATTACTGTAGGATTTCAGGGCACAGGATATGTTTTCACTATGTAGATGTGAGGCTATGGAGTTAAACAGACACTAGCACTCAGTGTTTCACAAATTCCAGCCATGCTTGGAAGTTTTTCAATTGAGAAAGGTGCCTGAGAGTAGACCAGCTGCTGGGACCAGAATGGGGTGACCAAGCAAGATTTTATCAGGAAACAACGGGAATGTCTGTGCTGTGATCATCCTCGCCATTTGTTCCAGGAACAGCAGACTGATGCTGAGCGTGGAGTAATTCTAGCACGTGCCTAAGCTCTGCTGTTTCAGGCAGGCTTGAGCACAGGCTTACACTAAAGAACTCCACCATACCTGGCCTGCAGGCCAGGACACTGACTTTTGGTGGATCTGTCAGGACCAGAGTCCCTGCCCACAGCAGCACGTCGAGAAAAGAGCACTGCTGGATCTTAATCCTGCAATTGCCTGTCCAAACCAAAGGCCCAGGGGAAGCCTGGGGACTACCAGTAGCCCTTGCAGACACATTCGAGTGTGCTATGACTTATCTCCCCTTTAGCAGTAGGGAATAAAACGGAACGATGAGTGCTGCTTTCCTGCCTTTCAGGGTAGGGCTGGAAACAGGAGTTGGTGAAAATGGAAAAAAGATGAGTTTCATGTAGAAGACCTGTGCAGAAACAAGCAACAGTCTAGAATGAAAGCTGAAAGAAGTCTACCTTACACACATCTTACACAGAGAACACGACACACGTGGATCCAGTGCTTAGAAACAGGAGGTGAACTTGAAAAAAAGGCATCTCTTTATTTTTACTCTCCAGATCATTTTCCTGGAGGAATGACTGTGGCTGATGATTTGATGCAAGGAGGATATATCTGTTTTGGTTATTCTATGGCACAAAGTAATCTGTGGTGTGACTTGCCCACCAAAAATGATGAGATCATGGCAAAGCTCTTACATGCTCAAACATGACTTAGACAAGCACTTGAATGCAAATGTGAGAGATGACAAAGCAAGGAGGTTATTTTGTTCATGCTGTGTTTAGCTGGTGGTTTTCCTTAGAAGCAAATCCTGGCACTGCCTTCCTGACTCTACTGCATGGAGACTATTCTTCTGAACTCAGGGGTGTGTTCAGCCATCCATTCTCTTTTCCAAGAAAGCACCAACCAGCTTCTAAACCCTGTAACATCTCCCCTTCTCTACTAACCCCTGCAGCATGTGATTACTTTCATTCCTGAAAACAGTCTGAAAACTAAAGAGAAAGCTACATAATGCACCATGTGGAAAAAAACCTGCTTTCTGTGATGTCACTAAACCTCATTCACACAACAAAATGATGCACAGAACAATGTCCAGTAGCCAGCCAAGCATTATAGGCTGTAGAAGGTAATTGTCTTCATTTTTACAAAGAATTTATAGCAATTTGGCATCAGCAATACAAAAATAAACCTCCTGAAAGCCAGCTTCGGACTAGTGTATAGGAATGATTACATTAATCTGCAAAAAGTTGCTGTAAAGTCTCCCACAGCAAATAAAACACAAAAGTCATCTGAGTTTAACAGATTAAACTGTTGGAAGAACTCTGCCTATCTAATTCTTTCTGAAATTAGGAAGATGAAGATGATGTACTTAAGCAGCTTTAGAGAGAGTATGTGCTCAGCTCCTTCTACGTTGGTGCAGGTTGTGAAGTGCTTGTTTAACTCAGAAAAACTGGAATGCAGGACTGTGTAAATATCTCCCACATCATGCCCAGCTCAACACTCCATCCCACAGCCCATTTCATAAACATTAACCATTCAGCTTTTTTTCCTGGTGTTTCAGGATACCAGCTGACTTCTTGTTTTTCTGGCTGAAATGCAAAGCAGCCACAGAAATGCAACCATTCTAGTGGATGATTAAAATGGTTTAACACTTCTAGGTGCTGCTCATGGAAACCCATCTTCAGTTTAGACACCATCATCTGCCTGGTTTCAGATACAGCTACTCACATTATCCAAGGCCAATACGAGACAGATGTTCAAGGCTTGATCTCCAACACGTATGTGGAGAAAGATGCTACAGAACAGGTTTTACAGAAAAACAGCAAAAGTACAGCTGAATAAAGGAATAACTTTCTGGACTAGATGTGAAGTATAGAGTTCAAATGGACCTTTCAGAAACAGCGTCAAAAATACCTCAGTGCTGTCAGCATTTAACAGTAAAGGACACAAATGCCTTATGGCTGATTTGGTGTCACTGGTTTACACGTGTTGCCATTTCTCCTTTTGCATAAGAGACAAACCACTTAACGAGAAGGAGCAGGGAGAAAGCACTGGCCTGTCCCAGGACACTGACTGTGAAATGCCCAGAGCAGAACAATGAAAACCTGAGGTCACTGCACTATTTCAAGCACATACACTCTTCAGGGGTCTTTGGAGTTTCCTTTCAAAAACATCATGAGCATAATGCAGGGAAGTGCCCTGTGCTTTGGGGGGCTGGGGGCAGTGCTGCTGTTCTCCATGCCTGCCCCAAGCCACTGCCTGCACAGCAGCACTAGCAAGGGCAGTTACTCCACCACACAAGGTCCACTGTATTTCTGCCCGTGGTAGGCAAACCAAGCAGAGTGAAAGATGTTTCACAGAGAACTGCCACTAGTCTACAGGAGGAAAAACACTGGTAGAAAGGAGGAGGTTAGGGTTTGGGTTTGTTATGTTTAGTTCTGGTTTTGTGTTGTTTCTTTTCCTCACTCCTCGCTCTTCTCTGCACCGACAGGTAACGCAACAGCTGCCGCGCAGGACGGTGAGCAAGCTGCTGCTACAACCCAGCTCTCACCAGGCTGGGATCCTCCTCACCCAGGTATTTCAAAATACAGCTTGGAACTTAACCAGAGGGGAGGCAGCGAGAGATGGGCATCAGGGCTCAGCATTTGCTGTGAGGACAGAAAAACGGATGCTGAAACCCATCTTTACAGAGCAAACCCAGGCACTGGCTGGAGCAGCAGCTCAGTGCCCACACCACCCTGGAGGAAGGAGACCTGCTGGTGGGGCAAGGATGGATGTAGCCAAGCAAGGGAAATGCTGACAACACAGCAAGAAGAAAGCTGTCACCATGAGGGTGTTCAGAAAGCAGATCTCCAACACGCTGTGGGGTGTCCAGCCTTAGGGAAACTCAACAGGACAAATCCTTAAGCAACCTGATGTACACTGCAGTTCACCCTGCTTTGTGCTGGACCAAACAAACTCCTCTTCCAACCTTCAGTATTCTGTGATACCATGAAGTTTATCAAGCTTAAACAAGAAGAGGCCAGAAGACTGAATGCCAGTATTCCTATGGAATCCCACAGAGAGCTGTGGGATCTTCTCTTTCATCTGGGGCAAAAGTTCAGACACTACATGAAAACTAGAAGCTGTGGTATGTTTTCATGCTTCTTTTTTAAAAACTCATTGCAAACAGAGAGAACAGATGAAAGAAATGCCAAACCTTTGCTGGTTTCATGATTAAACCTTATTTCACTTTAATGACAGAAAAGCATGACTAGAAAATAAATCCATGATGAATGCATTTAAACCTTTCAAAATACATCTCAGTGCTAAGAGATGTTATAATTAATTGCTGTTAAATTATAATTTTCATTATCACAAATATTTTAAATGGAAGAACATGTATTTAACCAACCACTGTGTTGATCAAGGATAAATAATAGTTGACTTCATAGCCTTGCTGAATAAGGTGTTTAGTTCATCTGTTTTCCATGGTCACACAATAGTTTACTATGGGTAACAGCATGCTTTATTGCAGAGTCAGGCACACCACACTGTCCTGACAGCTTGCTGAATAAAAGGAGGAACACCACAGGTAAGTCAGGCTGAGATCCAAGCTAAAGCCCAAAAGTGAAAGCCAAATTAACAGCAGCATTAAAAAGATTGTAGATTACAATAAGAACCGCTTGTCTAACTGAAAGAACCATGGTATTTATACCATGCAGTTATTTTTAAGAAGGAAGTTTTAAAAATGAACAAATTTTAATGAGATTTGAAACAAACTACTAATAAGAAGCATTAGAGGAGAAATCCCTAATCTCTGTTTCTAATCTGCAAATCCATCGTGCAGAGCTCCAGCTGAAGTCCTGGAGTTCTTGTCTTTTGAGACTGGCAGAACTGATGCCTTCACCTGACATCCTGCCTAAGAAAAGCTCCAGGAAACAGTCCTAACGTAAGTTTACACACACACATTCCAGTCACTCCGTTTGTAAATTAAAGTTCTTCTTTTAAGAAATCCATCTGGTAACTAAAAATAATACCAGTAAGTCTTTCTTTCCATGTCATAACTGCTCTTTTGGGACTTTCGAGGCACAAAGAAGTTGCACAGACATTCTGATTCCTCACCTCAACATCTTCCTGCTGCTCTATCTGATTCCAATGCACAGGTCATTGAGTGATCTGCTTTTGTAGGACAATGCAGCACGTTTAAGCAGAATCGTTTCTAATCGTTTTTTCGTTAAAAGTGGGAGGAAGAAAAAAGGTACCATTCCAGCACAGCATTTCCTGCTCATGGAGCAACTTTCAAACCAGCACCAAAAGAACACCCCTCTGACACTCCCAAGGATCAATCTGAGATTTAAAAGGAGATGTAAAATTGAAGGAATTAGCTGGGTAAATGTATACTTTGAACACATTAAAGGTATATCTTCATCCAGAAACAACACTTCCTTTTCCTAGTCTTAAAAATGGACTTGCAAGTCATACCAATTGTGCAATGCACTGACTGCAGAAACTGAAAGGCTCTACCTGGGTACAAAGGTGCAGCTTCTGTCAAAGTTACCCATGACAGCTCCCAGTAATTTACCTTCACTTACTTGATTTCATTTTTTGCATACTGAGAAAATTAAGTACCAATCATCATCACCTCAGCATAATCAGTAGAAGCACCTAAACACTCCTGATCAAAGTCATTTCACTGATGCTTCCCCAAATCACACTGCCTGTGGGCTCCGTATTCTGAGCCTTCTCCTCCCTCAAAATGTAAAAGAATGTTTTTGCTGGTTTTGTAGCTCCTATTATTTAGAAAAAAAAAAAAAATGTACTTGCAGCAAAGAACTGGCTGGCCCCAGGTATAGGGGATTTATAATCATCTTTCCAGGGGCACAGAGCATCACTAGCATTAACCTGCTGGCAAGTACAAGAGCAACTTGCCTGTTACAATCAAATGCTCCAGTAAATAAGGATTTATATCATGGGGATTTGATTATATACCCATCAAGCAGAATTATTTTGGGGGGGAAGAGAGAAGCATTTAATAGTGTGTGAGCAGCAGAGGACTGATGAGAAAAATGTGCCATTTCCATGTCTCTGTCTGTGAACTCCTGCCATAAGGACTCTGGCAACAGCTATGAACAATCCAGTCGGGATGCAACCAGTGCACACTCCACTGTTACAGGCTGACAGATTATCAGGACACCTGTAGCAGTGACAGTGGCCAGGAGGTCACAGAGGGGCAATGGGGTGCAACTGACCTCTAAGAAAGCAAATACTGCCCAATGCAACCCATTGTTCAACCCATTGTTCCTGAAACCAAGTTCAGGAAAAATATGAACTAAGTTCATATTTTCAAAAAACTGGAGACACCACCTGGACAGAAATGAGCACGATGAACGGGACTTTGGGGTTTTGGGAAGTGGAAGGCTGTACTCAACATGCAGTGTCAGTGTGGGGCTGATACCAAAGAGGACTCCTTAACTGAGAGGAATGGAGCAGCAGGCCTGGGTTTGAGACAAAATCCCACCAGTGACCCCCGTGGCACTGTACTGTTGTGAAGTTCCACTGCCTTTAACTGGGCTGCCTTGGTTCAGATATCTGAGCAGGGCGCTCTGCCTACTGGCTCATTTTCTGAAGAACTGCCAAGCCATTAGGTTACATTTAGGTATCTTTAAACTGTGTTGTTTTTCTCCCACAAAAAAAAAATCTGCTCAGCCACCATTTATTTTGCTCAGATAAACGCTGAAATCCCTTTGTTACAATGCACTGCTTTGTTTAATCTCTGCAGGCATAAAGCCGCCCCTTGCTTGTGGTTAAGTGTTGTGTTAATACAGATAATTTTTATACCTTGCCACCACACTTTCTTCACTGTCTCAGTGGCATGTAGTTCCCTGGCTATTCTACCCGAAAACTCAGTTCTGAAACTGAAATGGACAAGGAAAACTTAAAAGAAACCAATGCCCAGACCAAGCCAACCCCCAGGAACATCTACCTGCTGTTTTGCCAATACCAAAGGCAGAAACGTTTGCAGTCTCTGCCAATACAGTTCCTGTGCAACACCACTCGGGATGGATTTTTCCTGCTTGCTAACATAGGAAGCATTCAAGACCTGCAAATGAGAAATCCCACTAATGACCTCCTGCCCCGTGCCAGCAGCTTTAGTGCAGCTTTGCTAAACCTGCACAGGGCTGTGCACTCTGCCCATGACCTGTTAGACAGACACCCCGGCCACTCTGAACCTGACGGGTACGTGTAAACTGGGTCTGTGCTTTCCTCAGTTCCAGCTCATTAACAAACAAACCTGAGCGACCATGGAACTGCCAGCATTTCCAGTTATCTCATGAAAAGAGCACTTGGCAATGCCAGATCTTTCACAAGACCTCAGAAAAGCCATGAACGTGGCCCCCAGACTATGCACAGCGACTGCCTGCATGGCTGCCTGGCTGGATGTACCCCTCCAAAACTGAAGGCCTTTTTCTTTAAGCTTCTTTCCAAGTGAAACAGTGAGGCATTCAGCAGGGCTAGGAGACTGGTTAATATTAGTTTGGCTACAGTAGCTCTCTCTCAACAAAGGAGGCTCTCAGTCTGGGATACCCTGGTTCCAGCAGCAAGTGTACAAGGTCTTTTGTGTTACCGAGGGCTCCCCGGCCACCGTGACCTCAGACTCCACATCAAAGTCACAAGCATGAGTGGGCACCATCCCTCTTGTGCCTCCTCCTCTGAGAGAAACGACCGACTCAGCTAGATGTGGTTTGAGGAGCAGCAAGCAAATTTAGGCTCACATGCCCTCCTTAATTGCACAGGCTACCACGGAGGACAGCAGGGACAGAAATGCTTCGGGTAACGTTCAGTATGTTCAAATATGAATTTTGGGTCCTCCCCAAAGCACCTCTGCTCCCACTGGGTGGGGAGCATGTGTTAGCTCCTGCATGCCAGGCCATCACCTGATTCTTCCACTGAATTTCAGAACTGCTGGAATTCAGAGTAATCCATGAGTGTCTTCCTCTCTCCACAAATGACGCTTTACTTTGAAAGGACTAATTGAGTTGGGAGGGGAGTTGTTTACCTAATACTTATTACACAGTTTTCATCTTTGGAGTTACTACATCACTGCATTTGGACAACACTAGGAAAAGGAACATTACCTGACAGCCCCAGATACTAATTTCCATATGAAATTCCAGATTTCATACTTTGTGTGAAGAGCAAAACAGATCATATTACTTATATTACTCTACCTCCTTCACCACAGCTTTCAAAAGTTGACATACTCTAATTCCCAATATTTGGCTTAACAGTTTATCCCAAGCGTGTTGATTCAAGGAATATAATTCATGTACAGAAAAAAATGTCATTGTCATAACCTGCTACGTAATAGCTGATACCTAATACTTCTCAATTCAACTTAAACAGGAACAAAAAGACCTTCAGAGCTGTTAGTAATCAAATACCCTTTCGGCTAATTGTTAGGTGAAACTCAGGCTCCAAGCAGAGGGGTGCACCTCCCAAAGCCTGCACATCCAGTGCTGGGACAGCACACAAGAGTCAGTTTAGTCCAGGCAATAGCGGATGGGGATTTTGTGAATCACACTGCAAATCTGTAATTTCGTTTTCTTCACCATTTCTTACTTAACTTAGGTAGGATTTCATCCACTCGAATATCCAGAGAACAGAGGAAAGAAACAGCGAAAGCAAAGGAGGAAATCACAGACCAGAGCTGAGAAAGAACTCCGGGATGAAAGCCTGCCATTGTTCTGGCTTTTATCACCACTTTCATCTCTGTCCATAGTCTCCTTTTTATTGCCCCACTCTCCTCAGACGTTAAGGGCAAAACGCACAACCAGTGTGAACAGGCCTTTCAGATAGGAGAGCATGTGGAGCCTGCACCCCTATGTGGTAACAGCGTGCCCACCAAACACGGTGGTCAGTGACATGGAGTGCACTGGAGGTGTCCAATGCAGGAACACGAAAGGTTCTGCTCTGCACTAGCTCAGGCAGCTGCATTCCCAGATCTGCAGAGCTACAGGATTTACACCAGTTAAGAACATCACACAAATCATTTTACTGTTCCAACTCTGGCAACAAAACACCCCCAGGGTTTTCAAAATACCTTACTGTCCCGTCTGAGACTATCTACTTACAAGCTATCTACTTTACTTCACAATTTCAGAGCCACAAATTGCCCCAGAATTGTCCTTTTTTAAACAAAATTATGCTCCAGAGCCTGGACATTTCTGTTTGTTTTAAAATTAAGTGTCTTATATACAAAGTTGAAAAATAAATATTACAAACATAACCTAAACAGAAACTGAAGAGAACAGACTACCAAAAAAATAAATAATGTGGCAACAGCTTGGAGTTGTAAATTTTCAGTTATTTCAGTGAGGAGCCAAATCCAATTTGAATGTTTACTTTTCACACTGTATCAACACTGACCACCTTAGCAGAAATACCTCACCCTGGGCTCTTTTAACCTGCCTTCTGTATCTTCATAAGAACCCAAAGCCATAACCAGAAAGACATCTACCAGATGATTAAAATGATCTAAAATTAAGTCTAGGATTCAGCTATATATACAGGAATCTTTACAGTGGAAAGAATAAGGGCCCAGCTATCACTGAAACACAAGTTCAAAACACTGCATTTGAGATTACTTAAAAGCTCTTAGCAAATCTGACAGAGCTTGCAGACTGTGCTCATGCGTTCACCAAAACCAGAGGACTGAGGTCCACTGTGACACACAGAGGCTTTGCAGAAAGTCAAAGCAAAATTTGCCACAGGAACCTGAATGTATTTGCAACTTTACTGGGTTTGAGAGTGGAAAAAAATACTTAAAAAACTCGTGTAAACCAGATACATTTCATCTGGAAAGAAATTCAGCCTTCCTGCATTTCAGTCCTTAGCAGAAATTACCATGACAAGAAATGCCAGTGACCAATTTGGTAGACAAAGTAGGATGTCCTTCAGCTCAGTAATCACTGCCTGGAGCTATGCAGGTCACTGCTCGCAAGACTCTGGAATCCTTTACAAGGTAAGTCTTGCTGGGGAAACTGTCTTTTCAAAGGGCACCCACATAGCTTCAGAGGCTCTTGAGTGTAGCAGGTGATGTCACTGCCCTAGCACAGGAAGGGATCTGGGGAGCTGGAAGCCCTGATTCAGAACAGAAATAGAAATATCAAAAGGCGAGTTTTCCTGCTGCTTTGCAGCCCGGCTGGGACCCAGTCTGTGCATTCAGATCCCTACATTATCAAGGCCTATTATCACTGACCACTTAAAACCACAAGTTGTGTCCCTTTTTATGCCAATCTGGAACTCAGACCAAACCTCCTTGGGTCACTGCAGATCAAAGGATTATGCAGCCAAGGAGCTCCCCTGCCGAAAGGTGCTTCTATCACAGAAAAGTTTTTGCCCCAGACACTCAAGATACTCATACAATTGCACTTTGTGTTCTGGTGCAGGTGGTGCTGTGAAGCCACGGTCAGTTTTTCATCAGCACGAAATAAGAGTTTAGAAAAAATCTCAAGCCAGTTTAAACACCTCTGAGGGGAATGAAACAGCTCACCTTTCCTACAGGCTTATTCCAGTGGTCACTGCCTCAGGTGGACAGTTTTTCAAACCATATTATTTCTGACATGGCTCAAAAGTAGTAATAAAATAAAGTGACTTCGACCCGGGCAACCTCACCATCGAAACACATCAGGCTCTCACTAGAAATGAACAGTTTCCAAACTGAAACGCAGCATCAAAAAAATAAACGACATTGCAATGTCCCACAGAGCCGGGCACATCACCCAGTCCCTTTGAAGTCCCCTGGGGATTTATCAGGAGCACAGACCTCGCCCAGCCCCATCCTCCAGGATTTTACATTTGTAACTACCACGGGAAATTTCACACCCAGGGCACAGCCTTAGAGCTGAGATTCAGCTTTCCAATGACACCGCGGGAGCTGATAAAGTCACCAAGCTACTAAATGCCAGAGCTGTTAATAATCCCAGGCTGTCCTGCTGGCAGGTGGGCAGGAGCTGGTGAGCAGTGATGATAGCTGCTTCCCTGTGGCACACCATGCCTTCCATCTGGAAGGCTCTACAGCTGCAGGACTCTGCTTCCAAATTCCCCACTCACACTAACCTCTTCCTGCCAACTCCTACCACTGCGCTGTGCCCATCTGCGGGATCCTGCTGTGCTCACCTGGCACAGGTAACAGCCTTGGTTTATACCCTACCAGTTTTGCTCTTCATTAACTCCTTGACTGGGCAGGACCTACTCTCTCCACTGACACAACCTGCAGAAGCCACATGGCAATGCATTCTCCACAGATGAGTTCTGGGGTCGTGTCTTTACTCGCAGAGAGCCACTCCAGGCTGCTGCACAAGTGGCCGTGAGAATCAGAGCTCCACAGCTGGGTTTAAGGTGACAGAAAGCACTGAACCATCTCTCACCATTCCAGGACTGGGCCAAATAGCCATAATAAAAACTTACTGACACTTCAGAAAGGACAGAGAACTTGCTACCGCGTTTCTCTCCCCGCAGCTGGGCTGACGTTCTCAGAACACACGGCCTGAGCATGCTGAGCTCCTCAATCATCACGCACAACGCCTGACTTCAGGGCTTCTTTTGATACAAAAGCAGTCTGGAGTGTCTTCTGCCACAACCTCCTTCACTCTGGCCCATGAAGGCAACTGGGAGCTGGGATCTCCTGCAAGGTGACCCTTCCCAGGTGTGGAAGAAGCTAGTCTGGCCCCTTTGGTCCCATAGCTTGCACCAGCTTCACACCCCAGTGGGACAGGGCTGGAAAATCTGCTTGGACCACTCCATAATCATCACCACGTTGAAGAGCAGTTTCCTTACAATCATCACTTCAAGGCACTTATAAGAGGTGGAACGTAGGAGTGCCTAGCTGATTACTTTTGATCTGAATCTGCTTTGTCCCTAGCATTTCTGGGGCAGAACTAGCTTGGCCCCTCTTTGCTTCTCATGTGAAGTTTCCAGTGCCAAATCTAACGTGTTGTCTATCCTTTAATCGCTGCTGATTCACACTTTGCTTTGCACAAGGCCTGAACACTTCTCTGTGTTATTTCAGTCTAAACAATGTGCTCCTCGGTGCTTTTTTTAAGGAAAACTCCCAACCCTCACTAGAGCTGATCAGTACCTTGCTATAACCCAGTGCAAAGCTGTGGATACCGGGGAAAACTCCAGGAACTGTGAAAATCAGGAGCAAATCCAGTGTGGGAAGAACACGAGCAGAGGCTACGGTAACCCTGTGTGGGGCCAATACTGGTGCTGCTCTAGAGAACTGCTCAGCAAAAGCAAGAGGGGTGAAATACAGTTGTAATGAAGGAAAACACAGAAAGAAAAAGTCAGGGAAGTTTCAAAAGGTACTTTTTATCAGATGCTGAAGGTTTGAAATGTATCTGCTCTTATTTGTCTGTGCACCTCCACCATGATAAAGATAAAACTGGTGATAAATATGTAATCCAGAACTATTACATATATTCTGATCATCCTTGATGGGTCTGAGTCTGGACACACTGAGCACCCAGTATTCTCACCAGAGCCTCCTAGCACAAGGGCAAGAATCACCTCCCATTTTACACCTACAGATGGATGACTTTTTAGACATTCTTTGAACAAAGAGCCATTAACGGAAGGAGAGACACCAGCAGAGTTAAGCCACTCCCTTTACAACACCCAACCTTTTGCATGTTATTTAGCATTTCATGGGAGTATCTAGTGCGTAATTTAAAACACTTTCTGTACTGAAGCTCCACCCTGCACAAGATCATTGGCAGCACTATTTTTCAAACCTGTCTACCTTCTCTGCAAGGTGAGCAAACATCTCTGGGATGGTCTGCTGCAAGTCCCTCCCTGCAACTGCAAGAGAATTCACTGCATTTTATCTCTTCTGTTAGAGGAAAAAGTGGTACATTCAGGGGGGCATTGCAATTTCTACTTTAGCTGTTGTTAAGTCAACACGCTGCATTCCACCGACGGGAAACTCACTTTCTGTGCTTTAACACTGTGGTCTGCTTTCCTGTCAATGGGATGTAAACACACAGATAATGGATTCCTGAAGCAGTGACCCTGAAAATGATCAAATCTGCCTTCTTTAGACTGCTAACTGCGCCAGCAAAGAAAGAGCAAGGATTTTTTTACCCCATGCCATAAACTTACCTCTCTCTTTTTTACCACAGCCTAAGATCTGACAGATGCCCAAGATAAAGCCTCTAACACATTACCCCTCATGTGCAAACTGGGAGCCTGGCTTTTCCATGCCTTGCTCAAGGAATGTCTATGTTGCCAGTGGTTATTAAGATGCTGTCATTTTATCTTACTACATCCAGCATGCAGCCATTACTGTGAGACAGTTTACAAGATAAACAAAGTACTATGAATGAAGGATTTTTTTTTTCCTCCCCTCCCTCCTTAAGCCAACAAATGGGAACATTCTTTCCCCTAACCAGGCTCTTCCTCCCTCTCTAACAGGAACCACAGGACCACACTTGTGGCACAGACCAGAGTAAAATAAGAAACATGCACATAAAGGCTGAACTTCACTGTACCGGAGCTGGTCTGGGATTATTTACAGAGTCACACAGTGCAGAGGAGGTTTGGTTTTGGTTAATTCTTTTTTATTTTGAAACTGCAATGCTAGAGTTCATTCATTCCTGTGACATGCCTCAGTCAGAGAAACAGCAGAGCTTCTTTCATGCTGTCTGAAGCAGAGAGGTGCTGAGCACAATCCTCCTCCCCTGCCCTGCTAATAATCAGGATTTCCAGCACAGGCCAGAGGCCTACCCTACCCTTTCAGAGAGCACACCACCATTCCCCAGCAGAAACGTCTGTTTGCTCACACAACCAGAGAATCTAAAACGTTAAAATACATTCTTGCTGTCTGGAAGTAGAACAAAACAAAATTAAGAAAATTAGGGATGTTGAAGTACAGCAATCCTTTCTCAGAGCTCTTCTACCACATGAGCAAACTAATTCGTTTGGGAATTATGCAACTGTCCTTCATTTGAAGAAGTTAAGCCACCCGTCGTTACAGGAGAGTCGTCGGCAAGGGCTCTCGCACTGCAAACTGCACCCAAAGAAAGCTAGGAGTTTATGATTAATTTCCAGAGCTATGACTGTGTTTTATTTAAGGATAAATAAACAGAAAGACCACTTGCTCACTCTCCCCTTACTGATCTAAGTGACTTGGTCCGGGTCGGTCGTGATCTGTAACGCTGAGTGACTCAGAGGTGGAATATGGATTTTAACACCCTGTAAGGCTGAGGACACCTTCAGAGAGATAAAAGCCACACGGTATCTCTTAAAAGAACACAAAGCTTTGTCCTATAGCACCGCTTTTAGCCTCCCTCATTAACACCTTGATGCAATGAGAACAAGCCCAGACGAACACGTTTACAGGGACCACACCATAGCAATGCCTACCAAAAATCCGCGGCACAGACTTACCCTGTAACTGCTTGAATCTTCCTTCTAGCTGGTTATAGTTGTAGGGCACCTGAGCTGCGTATCCTGGGGACAACGGCCCGGGCATACTGGCTGATTTCTGTAATTCCATTTACAGGTAGATGCAGCATAAAGGAACTACAGGTTTCTCTACCACACATCCAAGTAAATCCCAGCTTCCTCGGTAGTTTGGCTTCAGTCCCCAGAGAAAAAGCTCTCCCTGAGCCCTAAGTAAACAGCAGCTCCGGCTCAGAATCCAGCAGTGGTTGACGGTAGGTAAGTTGTCCGTAACGAATTCAAACTTAAAGCACCATGAGGGTTTTTCCCCCGCTCCGCTACAGGCAACGCTCAAGTGCTCAAATCTGGTTTCAAACGCTTGCCTGGCTCTGGCAAAACGGAATCAGATAAAAAAAGCAAGCCTGCGAATCAGCCCAAAGCAAGAGCAGCGCGGAGCCACGCGCGGCCGCCCCTGCCAGCGCTCCCAGGAGCCGCGCACACCTCAGCCCTTTCTGCTGGTTTGTAATATAATCGGCAGCCGCCGGGCGCGGGCTGATGTCACTCGATTACCATAGAGCGCGGTGCAGGAAGCGGAGGCTGCACCGAGGCCGCAGGGGCGGCAGCGCAGGGGAGCGCGGGACGGGCTGAGAGGCTGCAGCCAGTCCCTCCGCCGGCGGCAGCGCTCCCCAGCCCTCCGCTCGAGGCCGGACAAGGTGGGACCGAGTCCCCAGCCCTCCGCTCGCTGCCCCGCGGCCGGGACAAGGGGGGAACCGAGTCCCCAGCCCTCCGCTCGAGGCCGGGACAAGGGGGGCCGAATCCCCAGCCCTCCGCTCGAGGCCGGGACAAGGGGGGCCGAGTCCCCAGCTCTTCGCTCGAGGCCGAGACAAGGTGGGACCGAGTCCCCAGCCCTCCGCTCGAGGCCGGGACAAGGGGGGTCGAGTCCCCAGCCCTCCGCTCGCTGCCCCAAGGCCGGGACAAGGGGGGCCGCGTCCCCAGCCCTCCGCTCCCAGCAGCCTGCTGCGGCCACCGCTATCTTCCCCGGCAAAGCCGGTGGAATTACAATCTTTTGTTAAGAGCCTCATGTAACGGAAAAGTCTCAGATTACTATCACATGAAAGGAGGGCACTTTTCTTTATTTATCTGCAGGACTGCTCGCTGAAAAAGCGCCGCACGCACCCACACAGAAGCGCTCATTCAGCATCTAGCAACGGGCGAGGAGGAGACGCAGGGAGATGTACGCTCCAGCACACCGAGAACAAACGAAGGCTTTGTGGAAAGGTTCGTTAAACAGCCAATTCCTGTCGCTTCGGTTTATGGTGCTTGCTGATACTGAGCATTTTGACATCTCCTATGTCAGCATGCTGGCTCTTACGGGAAGAGTAATGGTTGTCTGGCCATGCACTGCAGGGCTGTAACGTAAACAGGGAGCCTTGCCTCGGACTGGCACCACAACACACTGCTGTAATAAAACATGCACAGCAGCAGGGCTGGGGACTCCAAGTCAGATCCCGCAGATGGCATCACACAGAGGATGTCAGTTTTCCCTCAGGGCCACAGCCCTCGCTAACTCACAAGTGAAATTAAAAGGTCAATTCCGCATTCACATTCTCACTATGTGGCATTTGCCTGTTCATTTTTAAAACTGCTGATAACGTTCACACAAATGCATTCTGTTTTCTTCTTTTCTTGCCTTTCCAAATTCCTTTCCGCTGGAATCCATGTTCTCGTCCTCTCCCACTCCGTCCCCTCATTAAGCATTTCAAAATGCTGCCTTTGTTTTGATACTGTTGTTTCACAAGTTTTTAGTCATATAGCAATTTATGGGAGGACAAATTCTGTGGGAGCAGCTCAGTCCACTCCCACTGACTTGCTACAGCCCCAGCTCCCAGTCAGGCGCGATGTGGAAATTCAACCAGTCCTTACCCCTGCACTGGGGAACAACTGTGCAATACGTCCAACCATCGACACTGCTCACTTGGGGAGAAGGGATGGAAGGCAACAGTTCTCAGCTGAAGCTGGGGTTTCCAAAAACACACGGACTGAAAATGGCTGGCACGCTGCTCCTGAGGTCATAACCACAAAATATTTATGGCTTTTAACTATAATGTTTTACTTAAAACAACAACATAGGCCTAGTCTATTGATAGAGAAAGGCTTTTACCAGCGTATTTCAGCCAACGCCACTAAAGATGTATTTACACAAGACTTTTGGTACTACAGCAGACTTCAAGCCCAGAACGTTCCTGAAAGTTGGCCTCTGTTCTTTTCAGCACTTGGCCACTAAAGACCATTCAGCTGCTCCAGGCAGATTTTACAGTGTCAGGGAAGGGGGTGACTGTCCATGGGGGCAGCTAAAATGCTGCTGCACAAGGGCCAAGGCACTGAAGGCTCGTGCCCTAAAAGCGTGTTTGCAAGGTAAAAAGGGGATCTGAGGAAGCACCTGCACCTTTCACTGTGGCAAGCAGGATGCAGCTCCCCAGAGAACAATGCACTGATGTCCCCATTCCTACTAAACCTTCCCCTGATAGTCTTTGCACAGCCAGCTGTCCTTAGCACACAGCAGTTGTGCCCATGGGATTTCCAGGCTGGGGTGAGAGGGAAGAAGGGCAGCACAGTGCCTCAGAAGGCTCACAGGTTCCCAGGACAGGATTTCCAGGCTGGGGTGAGAGGGAAGAAGGGCAGCACAGTGCCCCAGAAGGCTCACAGGTTCCCAGGACAGGATTTCCAGGCTGGGGTGAGAGGGAAGAAGGGCAGCACAGCGCCCCAGAAGGCTCGCAGGCTGCCAGGACCAGCACTGGGTAGGCTGAGCCGCCAGCACACGAACGCGCCAGCGCCGGAGAGCACGTTCTACCCAGCACACAAGCACAGGCCGATTGCTGTCTTTCCCTGCAGCTTTCTTCCAGCAGCAGCTTTTGCCTGCACTGCCTGACCTATGTTATAATTAAACTAAGCCCTTCCCCCAGAGAGCAGGCAGGCAGCCAGGCCCTACCCGCAGGCATATCAGCTCATTACTGTCCCACCTTTCCCACCTTCAGCAAACAGGTGTTGCTATGCAAGCTCACAAGGTAAAACTAAAGTCCAACTGACTGATGGGAGCTGGAGCACTTTTAACAGCACCAAGGCCATAAACTGAGAGCCAGGAACCTTTCCCCAGATGAAAGCTTTCCCAACACCTTTGGCAGGTGGCACACTAAAGGACACGGTCTTTATTAAAACTATTAAAAAGTAAAATATTACTAAACATTAACATCTAAAAATAATCATTTGACTTTGACCTACATAGAACGTAGATTGGCAATCCCGACTCCATCATGAAGCATTCATTTTACATTAATTTACAGTGTAGATTGTCTTATGGGACAACTGAATCTGTAAGTTTAAGATTCCCAAGAAATACTGAAAAAAAGTTGGGGTCGGAGGTTTGTTTTTTTTGTCTGTGTCTCCCCTCTCTCTCTCTCCCCATGCTGCCCCGTTATCACTAAATGCTCCCTTAAAAAGAGAATTAATTGTAGCAGGTATGAAGCAGTGCATGCTACACAGTGAGCAAGGGAAAACTAAAGGAAAAAGGAAGAATCTTGTTTTAACTGAGCATGTTTTGTTTGAGGTTTAAAAAAACAGACACAAGACCCCAAACACATTATGGAGAACTCGCCATGAAATGCTGACCTCATTTTAGTTGTCATCCAGGTTGGCACTGGGGCTAAGGAACAGGTCCCCATGCAACAGATGTGACAGACTTGTTACTGATGGTATCAGCTCCTGGGGCTGGCCCTGATGGCCAGGTGCTGCTGACTCATCTGCCAGAGCATTGCTGCCACTTTGCTGGGCTGCTGGCAAACACTTGGAAGGCTCCTCTTCACAGGGTGGTGGTAACTCAGTAGGGAAGAGCAAAGCAAAACTGGGATCTGTCTGTATTTGTGAATTGTGTACTGCATGTCACAAGGCCTCTTCCAACAGGCATCCTGCCAGCTCCTGTTTCATGAGTCCCAAACCTACCACATTCACCTGCTGCCAACTGCAAAGCAGCAGTCCCCAGACCTGTGCTGCGTAGCCACGCATCGAACCGACCACGAGGCTCTCCCATGCAAAACCCTTTGTTGTACCCGGCTTCTAACTTATTTTCTCTCTTTAACTGACTAAGCCCCTGACAATACTAATTAGATCATATGTTACGGAGTGGAATTAATTCTTTACACATCACAGGTAACTTTAGCACTGGTCCAAGCGTAGCTTAGCAAATCAACAGGGCTTTAAATGGTCTGTTGTGTAATTCATCGCCAATTACAGTGCTTGAGAACAGTACGGGCTAAACCATACTTTAAATTCACTGTATGAGGGAGGGTTTTGTTGGGTATCCCCCTCATTTTGTTCTCACTTTTCTCCCATAGCTAAGCAGTAGCATTTGCTTGCATTCTTTGAATTGCACATCTCCAGCAGCACTGATGGCAGTGACAGCTTGCACTGCTTGTGTACTTGTTACAAGTAAATAAAAACACAAATGATTAACCACTTAACTGTAACATGTGACTTAGCTGACATGGTCAAAGCTTTGCAAGCCTCAAGGAGAACACGAGGTTGATTACAGGTAACATTTGGAGGCAGGTGCTTACAATGGATCTGCCCTGGGATCTGTCTTTACATGGTTCTGAAGGCTGCTGCTGAAGTGTAGTTCCTACCACATAGGAAAATTAACAGTGTTTCTAAGAAAGAAAATCATGTTAGATCTAGCAAAGTTACCATCCAAATTCCTAATTATCAATGTTTCTAAGATTAAACAAAACAATTGTTTTTCTCAGCCAAAAGAAATCACTTAAGGAAAACTACAGCACATCCTCAAAAAAAGTGCAGAAAAAAAATCCTCCAAGAGATTCCTGGACAGTGATCCAGTCAACAGCTCTTTGCAGAAAATAACTGCAAGTGTGCAGTCAGTATTACTCACACAGCCTCACTAGACTTGGAGTAGCTGGACATTCCCAGTCACACTACACTGTTGTCCCCCAGTCAAGTCAACCACTAGTGGCTGGCTTTGCTGGGTTACCAACAAGGACAGTGCATGTGGTGG
Source organism: Ceyx cyanopectus (assembly GCA_013401355.1). Lineage (NCBI taxonomy): Eukaryota > Metazoa > Chordata > Aves > Coraciiformes > Alcedinidae > Ceyx > Ceyx cyanopectus. Next base: position 170,242 of record VYZU01079469.1, read on the forward strand.
ACCCAATGTCCAAAACAGGCTCATCTTCAAAATACATTGACTTAATGAACATGTAAGAAAACAAAAAAGCAATGCAGAGAAGCTTCCTGGGTACCATAAAACAAACACATGCTCTGTACTGTTGTGTTCTGAAAAAGAGGTGATTTTACAACTCCATGAAATACAATTATCTTTCTATTGGGAGGGAGAATGCACGCCAGAACTTATAATAATTATGATTGGGTTAATCATCACACTTGTCTTTCCTCTTTACTCTTACTTGCTCTTGTAAATCCTCTAGTTGGTGACTAACTAGAAAAAAATTACAAGATGAAAAGGATTATTTATTAATCTAAAATGCCACAGAAATGACATAACATTTGCTCTTCTCCCAAAAGAGGGCAAAGTTCTTACACATCCCCTCAGTGCCACAGTTCAGAACTGAAAACACAGCCACATTTGGCGACCCTGACTTCCCTGTCAGACTTCCCCCCCTACATACTACACCCAAAATCTCTCTCTCTATGAGCAGCAGAGCAAGGAAAGACAGTTTTGCTGTGGATTGTTCTAGAACGTCACAGAAACGTATTTTGATCATATTTGACAATTTGCATAACTTGAATCCTAAGAGCTAGCCATTTTCCAGTTTGTACCTAATATGCTGGAACACAGAGAGAATTAGCCCACACACTGAGCAGAAATTAGCTTGCCAACTTAATTACCTCTTCTGTAGGTATTAGTGGGAACAGAACCATTCCTCTTACAAACCCGCCGTTTCCTGCAACACTTAGCAACTGTCTCAAAGAACGTGAAAGAAATACAAACAAAACAGGACATCTTCTCTTAGGAAATACTTTCCGAAATGGGAATGCTACCTTTTTTCCATTTAAAGGAGGTTTGAGTTCTGGTAAACACCAAAGCATTTGGTCCTCCCAGTCCCTTCCAGATATATTCTCCGTGGCTCACTTGGGCTTGGAAGAGCCAGCAGCATCCTAAATCAAGGGAACGGGGCAGATTAGGAAGGGAGAAGGATTCTTATTCCAGAAGGGTCTGTTCACACCGTTTCCTTTTGCCATGTCCAGGCTGGCCTTCCAGCAGCTCCGTGAGGACCACGAGCCAGCTCTGGGTTCCAGGGGCACCTGTAGGTCTAGGCACCCAAGACCAAAGAAAGCATCACAAAACCTTTGGGAATCTTTTCACAAATCAGGCCAGAATATCAACTTATTACTGAAACTGGGTCAGTTCCACCTAGTTTCAGGTTTCAGTTTACACAAGTCCCAGATTAACAGGAAAGTTGACATGACTTTTGTAACAGCATGTCCTTGCAAACAGAAATGCTGTAACGCTTGCCAGGAGAGCCTGCAAAGATCTACAGGAGGCTTGAAGTCATAGTTTGTGTTGGGTTTCATTCCAGTCCAAATGGATTCTTCTGAACCACACTGCTACCCCTAGCCTATGAATGCACCAGAGCAGGGAAGCCAGACCTGGAAAACTTCAACAGCATTCGCGTGTTTGGGTTTGCCCACAAAATGCACTTGGTTTTCTCCCTGACTTAGATGAATAACCCTCAGGAAGTCTTTTAAAATCAAGCATGCTGCAGAAGTACACACTTAACATACCTGCCTTCTGGGAAATCTTGGCACAAACACAGTTCCTGATTTCTATCCTGAAGATACTTTTCTATAGGTTTTAGTGTGCTTTTCTAGAAGCTGGAATTATGTTCATTGCCTCTCCTTCCTCCTCTATCTGAACTGTATCCACGTTTATATGCAGGAGAAAGAAAGAGGAGAGATTCGCATCCTCCTTTTTCATCTCCTTCTTTTGAACTGCTTTCTTTTTTTCTTGTTTGACCAGGAACACAGAAGATGCACTGCAGCCAAACCTGATGAAAACTCAATCCTCTGCTACTCCCGAGCAAAATGGAAACTGGGTGAAAATAACAAGCAGAACACACAGATCTTCACAGATCTCCCTAAGAGAGGGCATTTATTTCTGCCATTTTCCTTGTTTCACATAGCCAGGAGAGAAAGCACATGAACCATATCAGTGTGTGAAAATACATCCCAGTCACAACCAGCCACATTCACATATGGCCAGTTTAGGGGAGATGAATAAACAAGTACCAGAACTCCTCCAGTTCCGTAACTGAAGGAGCTTGAGCCCCTGAACGAGAAACCTCTGAAGTTAACTGGGCTCCTTGCAAAATGTTTGATCTCTTATACCAAAGCTACAAAGTTCCGGAAAAGACCAAGTAGTAAAGGCTTGCACTGCTAGAGGTTTGCAACTTGATTTTTCCCCCTAAAAAAGTTAAAAAAACCCCACCCAAAACTGAAAAAATCCTCCAATGACACACACACACAAGGTGGTTGTGGAAAAAAAAAAAAAAAAGGTACATAGTGGCTTTTGCATTGCTCATTATAAGAGTTTGAAACTGTTAGGAAGAATGCCAGAAACTTTAAAAAATGGTACTTGGCTATGAATTTTCATCATCCTCTCTACTTGTCTGGTCCTTATCCCTGTTCCTCTTCTTTCTGCCTCTTCCCCATCGAGGCAATTCATCTCAAGGCAATCTAGGTTTGTATCTCTCCAGGATATTATATCTCTCCAGGATATTACCTCAAGGTAAGAATCAAATGTCTGATCTGAGAGAATGATTTCATCACTAATCTTTCTCCATCAGAAGAGCTCCAAGGTTAACAGAAATTAGTAAACATTTTTTTATCCTGTACTGAATTTTGCTTTGCAGCATGCTTTGCTAGACATTATTTATACTTCAGGGAGTGCTTTCATGCAGTATCCAAGCAACAAATAGAAGGAAAAATGCAAGGCACACTGCAGATTTGGCTGAATAAATAAAATAAAGAAACATTCCTAGTTTGATGATAAAGACAATGAAGCAAGAACATTCTCTTCTGCATATGAATTTTCAGTGGAAAAACTTCTTTGGAATTACTCATTTTTGAAATGCAGCAAAGCACAACCCTGACAAAAGTTATAATTAAAAAGAAAATAAAAAGTGCCTTTATTGGCATGTAGTTTCTACAACTAAAGAAATTCTCTTCCTTTAAGATGACCCAGCAAAGTGTCTAAAAACAATTAAATGAAGGGCCCTGTGGTTTCTCTCTATTCAGTATCTCTAAAACACCGACTCCAACAGCAAAAACCAGTGTTCAGGTCTCCCGTGCTAGGCCAGAGTGGGTCAGATGGCAGCTGGTGTAAGCCAGCATGGCCTCACAGAAGCCAAGGGAGAATGCCAGTTTATGCCAGCTGACAGTGCTGCTGGTAGGCTGCCTCCTAGATCACCAGCTTCAGTGTGACTTTCTCAGCTCCACTACCACACCTGACTTGGCCCTCGCTGACTACACGGAGGGCAGCTCACAGGGAATATCTTCCCTTTCCTTGAGTAGCTGGTGCAGGCAGAGAATTCTACTCCACAAATCCTGCCCTGCCTCTCCCTACTCGAGCTGATGCAGAATACTGCAGCTCACTCAGCCCAGCGCTGTGGGCGGCCAAAAGCACAAGAATCCCCCAGTGCTCCCACTCTTTCCTGATTCCAGGACGACAAATGGGTGGTGAGAACTAAAATAGACAGGAGAGTGCTGTGCTGCACCAGTCTGGGAATTAAGGCCTAGTTCTCACCTAAAATCACTGCAAATAAAGAAGGACATTGTGAAAACTAGTGCAGCGACAACGTGTCTTCTACCCAGCTATGGTCCAGCAGATTTACCTGCTTTCAGCATAGCCTGCATGGGCACTTCAGTCGTGCTATCCTAAAGCAGATACACAGACACATGCACACAGAGCTGGCATACAAATACTAGTTTACCATGTTCTTCCTGTAGGTACAGATGGATTTTTCTATTTACTTGCTTAGCTACAGTATTCTCTTGTACCTTACTGTGCTGAATGTCTGTGACAAGCACAGTCAGCCCTTCAAGAACAAAGACTGTTTATACGTCTGGAGCTCTCCATGAGGAACCATGAGAAGCAGATAGGGCACTTGTATTCCAGACTACAAAGACTCTGACTTACACCTCCACGTAGCTTGCACACTGCTTGTCTGGCTCTAAAGAGAGAGAGAACAAACTCCCAAACAATACCAAACTGATACCCAAAATCACATTACTATAGCAATGGACTGCAAATGACCTGTGACCTCTGTACCTGATTATATTTTTGGCAGGACATCACAGAATACAAGGTGAACGAGTTTACTTCAAAATTATTTTATGTGTATCAGACATAGAGTGACACTTTTTTTTGGTCAGTCTACTGATGATCTTTAACACCAAAAACACCAAGAACAAACTACTCTTTATTGTCTGTTTTTTACTATTCACCAGTTCCCCACCAGGAACTTTAACAGCAAACACATACATCAGCAGTGACAGATGGGCTAAGCTTTTTCTTGCTTTCTGGTAAGAGCACAGTGTTCATCAGCAGCCAGCCAGCACTGCAGGTACCACAAAGAAGCACAGCAGCTTCCCCACTGCCAAGCTCTCCCCCTTAATGCTGGCATGACATAGCACATGCAGGTACTCCTGATTTTAACACCAGCCTCCTACAGATTCTGGTAAAGTAGTGCAGCTTAGACACTATAGCTGAGAAACTGCTCCAGAAGTCAAGTCCGAAAGGAAAGCATCGAGTGAGGTCTGTATTTGGAAAAGCTGTTGTTGAAATAATCCCATCAGCTTTTATCTGAGCAAAATCAGATTTTTCAAATGAAACTCTTTCATGCTCACCTGAGCAAGCTAAAATAAAACATGGACTAATAAGCAGCACTGACACATCAGTGCTGAGAAGAAGCATCTGCAGTTTCACAGCTCTAAGGATTTTATTTCTGGGTAGTGTCTAGTAAATCCTTCACATGTCCTTCAAACCTGATTTACAAGCATCAATATACTGTTGAGTTCTCCTTCCTTAACCACTTACTAAAATTAGGGCACTGGTGTTCAAGTCCCAGATAGCTCAGGTACTGGGTATTTATGAAACATCCTGCAAGACATCATTCTCTGCATACTCTTTCAAGGCCAAGAATAAACCAAAGGTTTTATAAACCAAATTTAATAAACCAAAGGTTTATTCTCTTAAGATCTAAATCTTGGTATTTTTGAGACCTTAAACTTCATTCTGACTGTGCAGATTTTTTTCTATTTTTAGTGCATTCTCAGACTGAAACAGTAGAAACATGCTAGCTATGAGATATGCTAGACTGCAGGGAGAAGCAAGTGCAGGACACCTGAAGAGGATAAAGCAGGATATTTTTTCTCCCTTTTATGGCAAGTTGTTCTGACTTTTTTACTGGAACTGAGGGGAAGTGGCTCAAATATTAGGGCCAAAAGGGCCCCTCATGTGGCACCCAGCACTTTTCCATTACAAGTTTTCTCTTTTTACTCTCAAGAAACAGGTATTCTGCTATATTAAAAAGAAACACTTTTCCATAGCATAACTTCAACAACAATTTCAATTATTTTCCCCCTTTGCTTCTGGGAGGATTTAAGTTACTGGTGTGAATTACAAGCCTAGTTTCTCTTTGTGCCATAGGGACAACTATGGGAAGCTGCACAGCAAATGCAGTCTCCTTAGCCATGTTCCCCTGGAATGTCCTTGCACACCATGATGTGCAATACCAACAAGTGTCCTGATCTACGCACAGTCACCCGGGTGGAGCTTCACCTGCCCTGTGCTAAGAAGATATGCCTCTTCCTTCATAAACTTTTAACTCTCTTTAATTCACATGCCAACTAACTGAGTCACAGACCTTCTGGTCACTTGGGTGAGCCCAGAGGACAAAAGAGCAAAATACAAATGAGCAGAAAAGTGAGTAACTTTAGGCAAGCATTTTTCAATGTTGAATTAGCTAACTGAATAAATCAAAAGCATTGCAGGTAACAATTCTCCTGCTACCTGAAAACAACATCTGAGACACTGAGCATGGTACTTCTGAATGTCACAGTTCCAGATCACATCTGAAAAATTCTGCTAACAACTGAACTGTTTCCTAAGGCTTTCACAATAGCTCAATGCACCAAGGCACTGCAGAGCAAATCTTGTTAGCTAATGGCCCTTGACAGACGAAACCCAACACTTGAGGATTTGTGAATGAAGAATTTTGCACAAACTCGATATCTTTCTCACTTCTCCAGGGCAGGTAGAATTACATGGTTTGCCAGCAAGACCTCCCAAAGAACCACAGAGAATAGGGACAGGTGAAAGATGATTTCCTACAGTGGGATACCTTACTTTACCAAGTAGGGATCAGTTACCTTCTTCTCATATCAGTTGCAGAGTGAGTTAGTTCAACATGAATGGCAACTAATCTGGTTGCACATCCCTTCAAATCCTGTACATAATAGATGAGATTGACGAACCAGACCTAACCCTAAAAGCCATCGGCCACCAATGATACTGAACCTATGAATATACCGACTTCAAGGACCTTTCCTTTGACTCATATATAATCCCCACANCAAGCTAAAATAAAACATGGACTAATAAGCAGCACTGACACATCAGTGCTGAGAAGAAGCATCTGCAGTTTCACAGCTCTAAGGATTTTATTTCTGGGTAGTGTCTAGTAAATCCTTCACATGTCCTTCAAACCTGATTTACAAGCATCAATATACTGTTGAGTTCTCCTTCCTTAACCACTTACTAAAATTAGGGCACTGGTGTTCAAGTCCCAGATAGCTCAGGTACTGGGTATTTATGAAACATCCTGCAAGACATCATTCTCTGCATACTCTTTCAAGGCCAAGAATAAACCAAAGGTTTTATAAACCAAATTTAATAAACCAAAGGTTTATTCTCTTAAGATCTAAATCTTGGTATTTTTGAGACCTTAAACTTCATTCTGACTGTGCAGATTTTTTTCTATTTTTAGTGCATTCTCAGACTGAAACAGTAGAAACATGCTAGCTATGAGATATGCTAGACTGCAGGGAGAAGCAAGTGCAGGACACCTGAAGAGGATAAAGCAGGATATTTTTTCTCCCTTTTATGGCAAGTTGTTCTGACTTTTTTACTGGAACTGAGGGGAAGTGGCTCAAATATTAGGGCCAAAAGGGCCCCTCATGTGGCACCCAGCACTTTTCCATTACAAGTTTTCTCTTTTTACTCTCAAGAAACAGGTATTCTGCTATATTAAAAAGAAACACTTTTCCATAGCATAACTTCAACAACAATTTCAATTATTTTCCCCCTTTGCTTCTGGGAGGATTTAAGTTACTGGTGTGAATTACAAGCCTAGTTTCTCTTTGTGCCATAGGGACAACTATGGGAAGCTGCACAGCAAATGCAGTCTCCTTAGCCATGTTCCCCTGGAATGTCCTTGCACACCATGATGTGCAATACCAACAAGTGTCCTGATCTACGCACAGTCACCCGGGTGGAGCTTCACCTGCCCTGTGCTAAGAAGATATGCCTCTTCCTTCATAAACTTTTAACTCTCTTTAATTCACATGCCAACTAACTGAGTCACAGACCTTCTGGTCACTTGGGTGAGCCCAGAGGACAAAAGAGCAAAATACAAATGAGCAGAAAAGTGAGTAACTTTAGGCAAGCATTTTTCAATGTTGAATTAGCTAACTGAATAAATCAAAAGCATTGCAGGTAACAATTCTCCTGCTACCTGAAAACAACATCTGAGACACTGAGCATGGTACTTCTGAATGTCACAGTTCCAGATCACATCTGAAAAATTCTGCTAACAACTGAACTGTTTCCTAAGGCTTTCACAATAGCTCAATGCACCAAGGCACTGCAGAGCAAATCTTGTTAGCTAATGGCCCTTGACAGACGAAACCCAACACTTGAGGATTTGTGAATGAAGAATTTTGCACAAACTCGATATCTTTCTCACTTCTCCAGGGCAGGTAGAATTACATGGTTTGCCAGCAAGACCTCCCAAAGAACCACAGAGAATAGGGACAGGTGAAAGATGATTTCCTACAGTGGGATACCTTACTTTACCAAGTAGGGATCAGTTACCTTCTTCTCATATCAGTTGCAGAGTGAGTTAGTTCAACATGAATGGCAACTAATCTGGTTGCACATCCCTTCAAATCTGGATTCTGATTGAAAGCTGAGTTCACACACAGTTTAATTGTACTAAACTAAACCAATCCTCCAACACTGTTTTTCAGGGTGTACAGACCATTTTAATAACACTGGTTATCGGTGGCTGTGCTGACCACAGTACTTTTCTACTATTACTGCTTCAACTGAGCTTTGCTCCAATGCACTGTCTGTTCTAATCACAGATTATTACAACCACAATCTCTGTCTTCAAATATTTCAACATCCTGCTGGAACACAATTACCAGACTTTCTAAACCAGAGTATCAGACTCTGGCTACAGAACACACTTCCTGACTACTCACTCTCTACCTTTCTTCACCTTAAAGAAAATGAAGTTTCACTTAAGTTACAGTAAACTAGAATCAATATAAGATAGAAGCTTCACAGAAGAGGCATTTCACAACTTGTCAAAGAATGTGGACAGAAGATACATGCAGCAACCAAAAGATTTGCATTGAGTATACAGCCATTAGTCAGGCAGTGTAAAAAGCCTACGGCCATTTCCTTCTAAAAACAAGAGCTCACATCTTTCAGATGAGAAATAAAGAACCAGTGCCTTTTCTATTCAGCTTGAAACCCTTTATAGCAGGGCAAGGAGATAATGATGCATATGCATTTCATAGACTGCAAGATGTTAACAAGCTTCTAATTTATCTTTTCACTTCAATGAAAGGCAAACATACTGAAAGAGCTGCACATCCACAAGAAGTCTTTAGATACAACTGATCTAGGACTTCTGGGAAGGAAAATGCTGTTGTCAGAAGATGGTCAGTCTTGGAGATGTGGGAAGATGCTTGTGCCCACAAAGAGCCAATGCCCATCTAAGTCACACAGGAGCATTATTCAGTAAATCTGGTCTCTGCAGGTGGTGCACGATTACCTGTGTTCCAGAGCATGGTAAAACTCACCCGGAAGAAAGTGATGATGCAATGCACAGCCAACATTACAGGGTTTAGCGCCCAGAAGAGCCTCCTGATGTCATCCAGGGTGGCTTTGTGTGCACTACCAGACACAAGCTTTCACACAGCGATTATTGTGTCTGACCCTGTGGCAAGCAGTTGAATGAGAGCACACCTTTCCAGACATTGCTTGGCTCGATTTAAAGAGCACAATGACAGAGGTTATCGTTATCCCAGCTCCAAGCAGCAGCTGGTAAAAGCCTGGAAGTGCCTTTCTGGGGCAAGGTAAGAGAAGAGCACCCAGCAGACAGCATCTCTGAAAATACACGCTGCGTGGTGCCAGCAGTGCCACGGCTGAGCCTTTAACAATAACCTTTGATTTGCAATACAAACCTCTACCCTCTGCCTGCATCATGATTAGGCTTCCAAGCAGTGCTGCAGCACTGCAGCATGAAATAAGCCACCGTTTGGCAGAAGACAGCATTCTCAGCATTAACAACAGAGAACTACAGGTATGAAATTTATCAGATTAAAATAACAGTAATGCTTATTAGGAAAAATAAGATCTCATACTCTGGAAAAATGCTTACACGTGCCTCTGAATGGAATCTTCAGCAAAATTATTTACTCTGACATTGGTATTTGTTTTAGGCTATGTAAATAATTCAAGTATTTTCCTTACGTTACTTCTCCTCGAAGTAAGAGTTTCATGTTTATTATTCATTACTCAGGTGGGGAGCTCTGTGTGCCATAAAAGTAAGTAGAACAACCACCTGCAGCAAAAACTAGATCTGGGCCCCAAATGCAGCTAATGAGCTTTGCCCTAAAAGCACTTTTCACACACAGAGTAGAATAAAACATACAACTGCTCATATGGCAGGAGTAAATTAAGAGTTTCTTCATCAAATGAGAAAAAAAAATAATTCTTCTCTTCTACCCCCAATCTATCACCACAGCCATGAGTCGGGCTGCTTCGGACCCCATTCTGCACAGCCCCCTTGCACTTCAGGCATTTCACTTTTAATTTCAAATGCACAGTGATGAGAACTGCTGCAATTAAAAGCCTTCCAAAGACAACAATATTTACACACATCCTTACAGTGAGCAGTTCTATTAAGCCGATACGATTACTGTCCTCAGTAAGAGTTACACGATCTGCTCTCTGATACTTCCCTGCTGCCCAGCTCCAAACCTGATCCTGCCCTGTGCCTGGCCTGCAGAGCTGCTGTGCATCTGATGCACTCCCCAGCCCAGGTGGAGGAGAGAGGGCACACTGCGCTCCGGCTCCAGCTCATCGGAATCACAAATGGAACAGACGATCCCTCTGGCTCACTGCGGTTCAGCTCATAAACCTGCTTCAACATCTTACAGTGTTGGGTTTAGATCTGCCCTTGCAACTCAAGTTTCACCAGCAGAAAACTCTGTATTTGGAGCTGTTTTCTATGCTTACAGTATGTCCCACACTACTGAGGCATTTTGTTCAGAGGTCAGGAACATGAGTGTGCTACCATAAGAGTCAGGAAGTCATTTACAGAACACATAAAAATTGCTTTGCAGGACAATGCCTCAGAGCTGAGACAACATAGCATAATCTCCTTCCTGCATAAACAAATTTGGTTAATATACAGCCTTTAAAATTCAATAACTAAATATTTTTTAAAAAAAAAGACCAAATCAGACTTGATTTCTTGTCCAAGGAGAGTGTAGGTCAGCAGAAGACAGCATGTATTTCAGAGGTTCTGCTTCTTCAGAAAATGAAAATCACAGATTCAGCACTATTCACAGAAGGACACCTAACTTCATCTCCTACATTCCTCCATTTCAGGACAGGTGAGATGTTTTGACCATCTTCAGAGGAAAGTATTTTGCAGCAGAATTTTGTTATCCTTCTCATTTTTTCCACTTCTGGAAACCAACATCACTGCCAATCACAGAAACCATTTCAAAATAGTGTGAATACACAGCCAAAATGGTTAATATCTGGTGAGGCTGATGAGGTGAGACAGTCAATGAAATTAAAAATACACAGATCTTTGGTCTCCTATGCTTACACCAAAGCAATCTTCATCATAACTCTAACAAGTGTTTGCAAAACATCAGGTATGAGCACACCCTGCAGAGCAGCACGAGGCCATCACATCCCACTGATGTCAACAGGCAAAATCTCACAACTTGTTCAGTCAAATTGTACTTGACCTCAGGAGACTTTCAGCTCCAGTTTACCAATGAGATGCAGGCACTGGAGACAGAGAGTGTCCCACATCACAGACATCCATCATCAGAGCTCTGCTCAGGTGATGAGTGCTTACCAGCTAGGGCCTTGATGCGGGAGCGTTCGAACAGCCGAGCAGAACTGTTTTCATTGTCCCAGTCATCCACGTCCCAGCGGTTGTTGACATCGCTGTACTGCTGCTGGATTTCAATGTTGTCGTAATCTGTTGCTACCGTTGTCGTCATCCTGACTCTTCTTAACCTCTTCTCACCATCAGATTCTTCTTAAAAACCTCTGTAAACCAAAAAAACATATCCCAGTTTAGACATATATACATGTATTGGAAGAAAGCAAAAAAACTCAAGCTCAAGACTGCTGGTTTCACAAATCAGTGGCTTTTAGTTGAAGCCCAAGCAGAAGTTCAACAACAGCTTAGATAACAACTAGTCCTTTAGAAAGCACCTGAACGCTTCTTAAAAAGATGAAGTACTTCACAACAGCAAGATTTCAAGCCAGTGGCTTTGCTGCCTATGCAGAACAGTCATGTTAACTCCACACAAAGTGGAACACACGTGAAACAGGGCAGTAAGAGACTTTCACAACTGTTGTTTTCAAAAGCAGCCTGTCGACTTCATAAATCTGTGAATGTTGACTAAAGCATATGGGGCCATGGAGAACTCAGCTAAGAAAAACCTGAAGTGCAAAGAAGACCTCGACACCTTTATAAAATGCTGCAAATTCTGATTTAAAAAAATGTAAATGCTTAAAAAACTCATAAGCATTTGACCAGCAGAAGTCTTTTAACATAGCACTGAAGAAATACTTCTTTGATCACATGCAAATGCTTGATTTGTGACTGGTCCTGGGAATTTATTTATGAATTCATCCGCATAAAAACAACCAACTGATGCACTGCTTTGAACTCTCCCTAGCAACAGGGTGATAGCCCACCAATGCAACTCTCTACACGAGGTTCTCCTATTTGGGGCAGTCGGATACCATTAGCATATTCATACCCTTTCTAATCGGAATTTGCATGTTCTTATCAGCACTAAATATAAAAGAGCCTAACACCTCCTTCTGGGGGAAGAGGAGGGAGGTTATAAACGGCTGCTAAACCAGGGGCTGTGCACCCTGTGGAACTGTTGGCTCTGGAGTGTGGCTCCAATGCTCTTGCCATCACTGGCGGAGAAACAGCGGCTGCGTTGCATCCTCCTCAACCAACTCCCGCCAAAGGCAGAGCTCACGGAGCCAAGGCCTGACCCTGAGGGGCAAACACACAGTTCACCTTTACAAAAACATTACGGTTATGAAAAATGCAGTTAAATATTTGGGAAATTACTAGCTTTTAATGTGAACGGTCGTATCACTGTTAGACTGAAGAGTGTCTGAGGAAAACCTCTCACTTTGTGAAGCCATCTGTTTTTTCCCCCTCTGCTCTCACTCCTGTGAGCAGGACGATTGTTAAACAGTGCTTAAAATAGCAAAACTGACACAGGGTCACATCCTGGACTGGCAAACCCCGCACCTTTTTGTTACCTCAGTAGAAACCGCAGGGCGAGGCCTGGTGCTTCCCGCCCAGAGAGGGGCCGCCCGCCTGAGGGAGCCTCAGCTCGGCGGTTTCCACTCCCTGAGCTGCCCTCAGCAGCGAGACCAACAGCCGCAGCAGGCGAGCGGGTGTTTCCTCCTACCACAGCCGCCTCATCGGGGCGAGCCGGCAGGGCAGAGCGGAGAATGGAGAAGGGAGCCCCCGTGGCGAGCGCTGCGCGGGGCCCGGGCAGGCGCGGCCGCGCTTCCCGCCCTGCTCCGGCCGCCTGGCGCCACCTGCCGACGCGGGGGAGCAGGGCAGGGCACAGCCCTGCGGGGCGGGAAACGGAGAGCCCCGAGTACCGCACAGGCCCCAGGTCGAGCTCACACAGCTCACACACCGCCAGCAAATCTGTTCATTGGCACTGTGCGCACACACTTCGGGGCATTAGCTTTCCAGATGGTCCCCGGATAAAAAGGCCAAGTTGGTTTTTCTCCTGTTCCCAACCATGGATGAGAAGGTTCCTCATAGATTTACTTGCAAAATAATCCCTTCATTTTGCAGAGAAATGGGAAACAAGCCACACTCGAGGCTGTTACATAAGAAGCTGTTACCGAAGCCTGTTTGTGAGCGATTCAACCCTCACAAAAGGTGGGAAGAAATCGCTTTAGTTATGGTAAGCTGCAAACAGACTGGAAGAACATGAAGCAAACTTGCTCAGGGAAAGGTCTTTAAAATGATACCCCGTTGCCGCACAGGCCGAGGCAGACATTTCCACCAGGGAGCTCTGGGGCTAGATGGGTCCTTCCTCAGTCACATTCTGCTGCTGCAAACAAAAGGATGGAGCAAAGACAGGAGAAAGGATTAAGTCCCCCTGGAAACGTTTCTGCACAGCATTCACCAGCTGATCCTCATCTCATATCAAGCCTGAACAAAAGCCTCCCATTGATTCCTGGACACGGGCAGAAATCAGGGTTAATTCCAATTAAATCCATGGTGTATCCATGGTATAAACATCAGGCAGGATCAGACTGTTCTACTGCATCAGTTTCAATCTTTTCAGCTCTTTGCATCCATCAGTGCCCAATGAAGAAGAGATGTGCCACCAGAAAAGCTGCAGCTCAAACTACAAAAATAAAAGCAGTGACCCTAAAATCAGGAGGCATCAACATGCTACTTCAGTATAGATGCTACGAGCCATCAGATTAATTTTTTTGTGTATGCATCTCTATTTAATGTAAATATAACTGGATCCAGAATAAATTCAACTACAATTTGTGCTTTATCACTTCTCTTACCCTTCCTGAGGATCACATAAGCAAAATCTATTCCAGATAAAGCTAAATTGAGCATGAAATGGGCTTGTTACCCTACACCTATAGGGCTAGAAAACCTCATCCTTCCTATTCTGCAGAGATGCTGAAAATAACCCCGGTGCCTCTGTCACCAGCTGCCATCCAGCTCCCTTTCCCGAATGTGGCTCGACTGAGGGAGAGCAGAGGGGTCGCAGATGCACACCGCAGTGATAAAAATAAGCACCTTGCAGCACTGCTGCAGCATGGTGACAAGTCTGTCCTAACTGAAAGAAGCTCCCCTGTCTCCTTCCAAAGAAAGGCCTGGTTACATAATGTGCAACTACTGCCTTAAGCCTGTGCTGAAAAACAATTTTTCTTAAGACTCCTGCTGCAGCTCTGGACCAGCACAACCCCCTGGTGTCTCTGGGAACAGGGAGGGAAGATAAACACAAGATCTTGCAGAAACCTCCAGGCTTCTTGCTTACAGAAATTGAGGTCTGGAAGATGGGCTGAGCTGCAGCAGCACATCTTGTTTGTACATTACGGATGTCCCTGTATGTGACAGACAGAAACACCAGAGCTGTCTGCAACTGCCCTGAGACTAATGGGGAAACATGGTTGAGAAATTTTCTGGAGCTCTTAATGTAGCCGAATTCACTATTAATGACCTTGAGTGTAATCTGTCATCCATAAAATTAGCCCTGTACTTGAAAGCAACATCTTGAAAGAACTCAGTGTATATAACATAGGTGCATATGTAATGCACATACATTTACATATTTACTTTAAGCCTGACAGGTTACTTGCACTAACTGCTGCTCAGTATCATCGTTTTATTTGGTCAGACCTCCACTGCTGGATGACTTCAGCCAGTACTTTCCGAGCAGGGGTTTGTTTTATTGACCGTGTAGTCAGCACAAAGCAGGAGACAGTTGTATTGTGTCCCATTAGCTTACTGCAGCACTCTGCACTCATGCGCAAAGCACCACTAACACCCCTGCAAGAAACCACTATAGAACATGTAGCACCAGCAGAAAGCAGGGGACAGGAGAAAGCCCACGTTCCAGCAGGAACAACCTTTGTTATTTAAACATCCTGCCCTGGATCTAAGCTTAAATACCAACCTAATAAAGGAACAATGTTTTCTGTGAAGAACCAAATGTAACATTAATTTTATCTGTCAACATCCTGAGTAGTCTTAATAAAGGGGACTCCAAGCCTTCATATAGTGCTTAAAATCAGAGAAAACAGACAGCTAGTCCATGTTCACCTAAACTCATGTGCTAATACTGCATGCACCTGGGCAAGCAACGGCTGCAAACAGAACTGAATAAAATAAACCTGAATGCTCCAGTCCCCAAAACATGCAGCACAGACCCACCACAGTGGGCAAACAACCTGCAAGTTCTGTCTTCATCGACAAAATATAGCACACCATCACCTTCTGCAGTCGATACAATACTAGGAGCCCTCTTGAGACTGAGGAGATCAAACCACCCCATTTCAAAGCATTCTTTAAAATATATTGCATAATTTGAGGGTGGGGGGGTTGGCATTATCTTCAAAAAGAAGAAATGGCTTCAAGAAAAAACTGGCTACCAGGAAGAGTATTTTCTCAGATTATTTTTTTCAAAGGCAATATCCAGGGGTCAGACCTTTTGTATTTACTTTCATAAATAAACCATATTTGCTCTGTTTGTTCCTCAGATAATAGAAAATAAACAGCTTTATTCAGACCATCTGAAGAATGAATTCATTCTAAAAAAATTTGCTGGCTACTTTTAAATGCAATAATGTAATTCACTAAACAGGCGAAGACTATAATCACTAAAATTCTGCCATAACCACACATCTGGAATTACTTCCTAATAGTGACATTTATCTTTAAAGTAAACATTATTTTTCAATAATTACTATTCTTCCATAAAACATTCTAAGCTCTAGTTAGTTTCACATTACTTTTACTATCTAAGTATTGTCAGGAGGTTTTAACAGTGTTATGATTGAAGACAATATATTGTGAACAGTGATCCCCACACGGTCTCATTGCTTATGTCAATATTTCCCTGGATCAGGCACAGTTCAACCTATTGCAGTTTTTCTGGCAGTTAAATTGTATGTGGCTGAATGGCTGCGAGGGGACTGAAAAGGGGATACAGACACTTCCATCTCCAGGCTGCTAGAGCACATGGGCTCAGAGACAAGCATAAGCACAACTACTGTCATGAAAAGTCTCTCCACTTCCTACAGATTAACCACATCCATCAAAGAAACCAAAATTACAAACCACCTCCTCTCTGCAACCAAGGCTGGACCAGCACAGAAAGCAATTCCCATTCTGCAGGACTTCCACCTCCAGACACTTTCACTCCCAGTACACACTACTACTCTCCTATTAATGACTTGGACCAGGGTAATTAGCCCAGCTCTTTAGCAACAAATTCACTTTAGAGTAATTATTACTATTAACAGGACAAAGCTCTAGTTAAGGTGTAACTGAACTCTGTATTTATTCTGAACAATATTCAGCTCCCTCCTCACAACAGCACAACATATAATTTTTTTTAAATGTCATTTTAAACCCATATTTAAGAAGAAGAATGGAAATTGTTGTGAGCTCTTAGCATCCAGCCACATCTTGTCTTCCCATCAGGGTGAGACTCTCACTGTAGCTTCCACAGGAAGGAAACTGGTCCAATCACAAGTCAACAGGGACACCTTGGGAGCAGCCCCTGGATGTGTGCAAACTGCCACACCTACTCAAGCACCCCATAGAAACAGCTCTGCAAGTAGTTTAGAAATACGAGTGAGAAACTCTGAGCTTTACACAACACCTGAATTTATAAAGTCAAGTCCTGACCACAAGGCTTAGGAAGTCAGGAAAATATGTCTCCGTTCCACCCACCTCTTCACCTGAAGCCGAAGGAGCTGTTTTCCAGCCTGTCTCAAGACTCAGCTCAGAGGTCACTGCTTCATGTGGCATCAACTGCAACGTGGTCTTCAGAGAAAGCAGCTTCCCCTGCCCCAACAGGACAGCATAGCCAACACAGCCACTTACATTTTGGCTAGACCAACTGTAAAAAAAGAAAAGTACCAATATGGCCAGGCTTTAACCCCCTCACTCTCCAATATCCTCTCCCTCTCTTCTGTGTGCAGGGTCTGGCTTCCTTCAAACAGACCCACACCACTTCTTCATTTACCAACCAAGAGTGCTCTGTTTTGTCTCTGGCGTCGGGCTTGCCTGCTGAGTCAACACACCTTCTAGTGATTCTTGTTCTGAGTCAACATACCTTCTTTATGGTATCCTGGGGTGCATAAAGAAGAGTGTGGCCAGCAGGTTGAGGGAAGTTCTCCTCCCCATCTGCACTAATGAGACCACATCTGGAGTAGTGTGTTCAGTTCTGGTCTCCCTAGTTCAAGAGACACAGGGCAATACTAAAGAGAGTCCAACAGAGAGCTGCAAGGATGATGAAGGGAATGGAACATCTCTCTTATAAGGAAAGGTTGAAAGCCCTGGGGCTGTTTAGCCTGGAAAAGAGAAGTCTGAGAGGGGATGTTACTAATGTTTACAAATATCTGAGGGGTGGGTATCAAGCAGAAAGGGCCAGTCAGTGGTGCCCTGTGACAGGACAAGAGGTGATGGCAGCACGTGAAACACGGCAAGTTCCACCTCAACAAGAGAAATTTCACTGTGAGGGTGACAGAGCCTGGCATAGGCTGCCCAGAGAGGCTGTGGAGTCTCCTCTGGAGACTTTCAAGCCCTGCCTGGATCTGTTCCTGTGTGGGCTGCCCTGGGTGACCCTGCTCTGGCAGGGGGCTGGACTAGATGTATTGCAGAGGTCCCTTCCAACCCCCACCACTCCATGGTGCTGACTCCTCGGGCTGTCCTGCTCCAGAACATGGAGGCTGCGAGCTGAAAGCACCCTGAAAGGTCACAGGAATAGGGAGGACAGGCTATGCTACTGGGGAGTCAAATGCCACAATCAGCATGTGGGGCACAGACGCTTTCAGGAATGCACAAACAAAGCAAGACTGAAGCCTCTTTATTCCCAACGCAGGCTGGAAAGGCATGCAAAGGTCATTAAAATCATGCAGCCTGTCCTTCACGAGTGAGGTCTACTCTCATCTCAGACAGACCATCATTTGTAAGCCAGCAACCAGGGAGTTAAGAGTAGTTCACAGGCTCTTCTCCTGAGGTCCCCAGGATATCATGCTCTAGCTGGGAGACTGGTACATATTACATAATGACTGAAATAACTTCAAAAGGTGTTTGTGCTGCTTACTGTAAACAAAAATAGAGCTCAGTGCACTGGAAACCCAAGAGTTTTCAGCAGGGGTGACTGCTGCACACTGGTGACCAACACAGGCAATGCCTGGGACAGACTCAAACAGCTCCAGCAAATGCAGTGCTTAGGACACAGCACTTGGTGTCCCAGCCACTAATGATGACTGAAACTGCACTGCAGCAAACCCAAACCAAATCTCTATTTCACAACTTTCAGTCCCAGAAAGGATCTTTAAAAATCTTCTACTCTTGATTCCACATCTAAAGCTACAAAATTTCACCCTATTTCTCATCCACTATCCAGCAAATCTGGGTTACTATGTTTTCACCCGAAGATTCTAAAATAAATTCATTTCAATATAGGGTCCAAATCTGTCTGGAACGGGCTCCCCAGGGAGGTTGTGGAGACTCCTGCTCTGGAGACATTCCAAACCCCCCTGGATCTGTTCCGGGGTGAGCTGCTCTAGGTGATCCTGCTCTGGCAGGGGGGTTGGACTGGATGATCTTCTAGGTCCCTTCCAACCCCTGACACTCTGTGATTCTGAGAGAGTTCCACCCAGCCTAGGATGCAATCTATAATGTGCCAACAATATTTGAAGGCCCTCCTGAAAACAGATAGGGGGGTGGTCAGGGAGGTTTATTATTTGTTTCAGGCACAAAACAGGAGTTGTGGACTGAGATTCTCCAAGTTCCTATATTTCCCTAAGGAGCACCTGGATTAGATACTGCCTCTGAACCATCCTCTAGAGAAGCCCGTGTCCCTCCACTGACTATGTACAAACCATTAAAAAGCTAAACCAGGAAAAAAAAAAAGAGATATTTTAGGTGGTAAGTGGAAGTTTTTGAAAGAAGTTAATGGAGTACAAAAAACAAGCAGAACTGTTACCACACATAACACTTAAGGGTGGAGTAAGCACCAAGTCCCTCCTGGGACAGCCCTTCCTTTTCACTGGAAGAATGTAAAACACATTTTAAGCTGCTGGGGGAGGGAGGCGGGGAGGGCTCTGGTAATGGGCTACTGGCACTTCTAGTGAGCAACGTTCTTCTGTCTCTGCTGAAAGGGAAAAGTGTGGAATCCAGACCAAGAGTGGGACTGCATGCACTGAGTTACACACACAACATGCAGCAAGGCTGTGTCAACCAACCCCACATACTGCGAGCACTAGTCCCAGCTCAGAGAATACAACATCCTTAGTTCAGCAAAACATAGGAGTGCTCAACATCTTTCCTCATGTATTTATGGCTGTGCTTCAACAGTCACTGCTGAGCAGGGCTTACACGGGCTAAGTCAGGGCTCAACACAACTTGGTGGTGTTGTAGAGTGCAGTACATCACACTCCAGAGGAGTTTCGTAAAGAGGAGGGTACATCACGTTAGTCCTTGGCTAACCAAGTGTGGTCCACAGATTACACATGGCTTCAGTCTCACGAGCCACCTCTGTAGACAAAGCGCCCAAAACAGATGTAACTCAGCACCCAAAAACTGTCTTGTGAAACATCAAGTGGGAATTTTCTGCTTCTAACTAAAGTCAGTCAAGAAATGCCCACAGTTTTCCAATTCTGCAGCTCTAAGGCAACAGCAATTGCTTCTAAAAAACCCTTCATAAAAACACTCACAAAAAACACCTTCCTAGGGGCTTTCCTAAGCCAGTTAAAGGCTGCCTGTGCTATTACTAGGATATCTGGAGTAACCTGCCACGCTAATGCCTTGGTGGGGAAAAAAGCCCTGAGCTGGTCCCTTTGAAACTGTAGTGCAAAAGGAGCAGCAAAATCAAGAACTACATATTCTCAACAGTGACAGGAATAGTATCCTGAATGTTGTTAGGGCTTCACAAGAAAGCCAATATGTGTTTGTGACCTGCACACAGTGATCTCTGGGATCATCTGCAAGGAACTGTTGGCATGCCAACACTTCTGAAGAATATGACTGTCAGCAGGACAAGAGCCCTTCAACTTTTGTAGTCTGCATACTTATTTTACTATAAAACACTTACAGAGAAAATTCTGACCATGGAATTGCCTTCCTATTTTAATATATAAAATAGCAAAAACCTTCTGATGGTAGTAAGTTGATACAAAGTGGTTAAAGTATGAGATTAACAGTACATTCAACACATATACCACAAAGGCTACTCAAAGGCATAAGCCCAATGAGCTCAACAAGAAGACATCAACAGGAGTTGGAATCGAAAGGGCTCCAGGTCAGCTCAGTCCCTTCTGCAATTACAGGAAGGACCTTTCTTACACAGGCTCCCACTGTCAAGATAACATTTACTCTGATAAACACTTCAGGTTTAATTTTGCAGTTGAGGGGAAGACAGCAAGAGGTGAAAAGGTGGTGCCCCTGAATGGCCACCTGCCCCTTCTCTTTTACACAGATGTTATGTGGAGAGGGGACCTCCTTTGGAAGGAGTATTTACATTTGCAACTTTTCACCCTTGTAGAAGCCTCAGCATTTGACCCTTCTGAAGCCTGATGATGGAGAAAGGCAAAGGTGGTTCCCAACCACCTCTACAGGGCCAGCTCAAGTGCTCATGGATGCTGTATGCTGGGGCTTTAAGCTGGTGGAGGGCACCTGGGACACCTCACCTCACAGCCTGGCAGGAAGGAAAGCTGACCTATTTCAACAGATAACAACAGGCTTCTAAAGAAACAACACCAAAAAAAAATCCCATCCACAGTCAGTGAGAACTTCAAGGACAATATTTAGTATTACCATGTTCTAGAAGCTATCTGTGGGTTGACCTTCATCAAAAGAATGCGAAAATAGAGAGCAATTGTCTACACTGGTATTTACCTTTCTTCAGAGGAACAAAACAAAAAGTCTTTTTTTAGCATTTTTAAAGTGCTCATGCAGAGCAGAGTTCCAATGAAAACCAGTTACCCGTTTTCTGGTCTACTCTCTCATGACCCAGCTGACAAGAAAGACAACACCGAGCTGTGGAAACCAGCTGTGTGTCAGTGACAGCCTGAAAACTGAGATGCAGCCACTTCACAGTGTGAAGTCTATCAAACATTTGGTTCTTCTGTAGATGAAGGCATCACTGTTTGTGCTCAGAGAACAGCAGAAAACCCTTAACATCTCGGCCCTAGCCACGACCCTATCTTGGTAGGAAGTCCCAGACAACAGGAATGCCCTTGGAGACATCACCATTTATTTTGAGAGTGCTCCAGAGCTAGTGCTCCAGCAAACTGGCAGTGCCAGGTGGTACCCAGCCCCTCACGCATCACAGAAATGGCAGCGGCTGAAGTGTCTGGCTAGCCTGGAACCTGCAGTGAAATGTTCCTTAGGAAAAATCTTCACACTCAGAAGTTACTTCACTGTTCAAGAAACACTCCGACTGCTGATGTGTGACCATGTGATTTATAGCTCTAAGTTTACATCTGTGATACTAATCCAAACCAAGAGAGCTACAGTCAAGTCTCTGGGGGTGGGAGAGGGACCAGAGATGCTGCTCAACGTGTGTTCACCACTCACAGCCACAACCAGAGATCTTGGCCACACTTCTCACTCCTGCCAAGAAGGGCTTATGAGGAAGCAGCAGCCATGAATCACCAGAGGGCATCTGTGATGGCAGGACACGGAGGCTGCCTTAGCAAGGCAGGAGTGCAGATGCCAGCTCCAAGCTGGCTGCACGGGTCACCACACTCACAGCCACGAGCACAGCTTCCCACAGCCTCTCTCCAGAGCCCGACACAACCGCTCTCACCTCCTTACAGGAGTGGGGCTGACAAGTACACAGCCCTGAGGATTCCATCAGCCAACTGGTCCTTCTCTTGCACTGCTACTTCCCCCCTCCATTTCCACACCTCACCCTTCTCTGCCTTTTTATTAATGTCTCTTCCCACTTCTTTGGCAGCTGAATAATGTGCCGTGTGAGCTTTGTGACTAGAAGGACGGAGGTGAGGAGCACAGCAGAGTACAGTCTGTACAGAGAACACTCTGTCCCCAGCTCCCAAACACCATGCAGCTAACAGGCACAAACAAAAAAGGGGTGCACTGAACAATTATTTTTTGACCCAAGTAACACTTTCAAGCACCGAAACGTTTCACATAGCGGAACAAAAGGAGAACCTAAAAGGGTGTAACAGCCACTCCACAATGGAGGAAGAAAGCAGTCTGCAGAACCTTTCTACCATGCTTGGAGAGATCTGAATGGACATCCAGATGTACTGGGGACAGATGGACATCCAGGGGTACTGGGGAGAAACAAGCAACACACACAGGGCTCAGCCCAATCAACACACGTTCAACTTCTAGACAAGCAGGAGTGACCAGAGCCTCTGCCCAGGGTCTGTGCCATCTTCCCTGGACCACTGTGAGCTTCTGGGTTCCTCCCCACAGGGAGGGAAAGGAACAACTTGGCCCACGCAGGCCATGCTGCAATCCCAAGCTGAAGCAGAACCAGATGAAGGTGCAGTCGTGGGAGGCTGAGCACGCTCACGACTCAGCAACCCGTGTGTGCCAACAAGGAAGAGGGCACCAAACCAAGGAGTCATCTCAAGATACATTGCTCCACATCTAGATAAACCTCCTCAGTGTTGGAGCTTTTCATTTAAAGGCAGGATCTGTCTCCACCACTCCCAGCCAAGGAGGAGAAATTCAGGAAAGACAGAGCAGAGGAGGCCTCCTCCCTCATCAGAGATGCTGGTCGGGAGAGACACCTGATGACAGCTTCCAGGGCTGGAAGAATGAGACTGAGCTGTTCTGGCTCTGCCTCCAAACTGCAGAGCTGCAGTGGGAAACCGCACCCAGGGAGATGCCTGGGGAGAAAAGGATGTTTTGTTGTGTGGGCTTTTGTTCAGGGCTTTGTTTATTAGCAATACTTCACAGCCAGGCAGGCAGGGTATGGAAGCAATTTCAAGGGCCAGCCTGGAAGAAATAACCTGCTACACAGGCAACAGGTTTTGAATTCACAACCACCAAACAAACAACAAACACCAGATTCTGGGGGTGGAATAGGGAAATATTTGCTAACATGCTTCATAAGGCAACAGCAGGCAACACAGTTGAAGCAATAACTGGTTTCAGCAGCACACAAAGCTCCAGCACCAGCCCACGAATAAGCAACCCCAAACACCCAGAAACTCATTAAGAGGAGACACAAGACAGCACTAGTCACTCCACGGCAATGTCCATCTGCTCCCACATCAGCTCTTGGTCCCAGTACCAGAAAATCACAAGACCTCTCTAACTGAGCTAGCTCTGCTTTAACCAGAGCTGCTTAATCAGCTCAGTGAGGGCTGGACAAAGAACCGGCCTAGTAAATAATTCAGTTTTGGATAGCGCAGTGGTCTCAGAAGGGGCTCATCAAAGACAGCTCCAGAACAAGCATTTCCTTCAGATGCTGAAACCCAAGTCACAGCCAACACCATGCAAAATTTTGTCTGTTGCAGTCATACAAATAAAGCACCAAGTGAGATAGAGCACAACATAGTTCTCCCAGGCCAGGAAGATTTCTGGTGCAAGTAACCACACACAGCTTGAGCTGCCGGCTCCCAAAGGAAATTTGTGTCATCCTCCCCAGGGCAAACAAAATATCATCCACTCATTAGCCTCTTGGCAGAGGAATTAAGAGCACCACATCCAAACTGGTTTGCTAAACTAACCTTTGGTGGGTTAATGGGTTAATTAACCCACCAAATTAACCAGAGGAAGACGACAGGTAAAACTAAGTACATTGCCTGCATCTGCCCACACTGAAGTTTTAAATGGACACCAGCTGTTAATTCCTCTCTACATTCTTCACATTTTTTTTTGGCCAACTCCCGACAAGACTAACAGAAACCTTTCCCCTTAAAACTTTCATCTGATGCATAGATAAAATAGTCAGGCGTTTTCGGGCAAGGAAAAGAAATGTGTGTCATGATTGCCTTCATTCAAATGCATGCCTGTAGGTCTTCAGTACATCCCTGCCCTTTGAAATGGGTTAAAGAGCCTTAATGCCATATAAATTAAGTCAATTTGTTATTCAGGGCATTTGTGACCAAACAATTTGGGATGCATCCTGGGATGAAAAAGTATGCAGGCCAGAATTTAAAACCCTGGGAAATAAGATGATGGATGTGGAGCAAAAGCCCAGAACAGCTACATCTTCGGTAACTCGGGTCATTGTTTTGGTTCTTTAAGTTTCAGCTACGCTTAAGTCTTCTGTCTCTTTGTGTGTGTTAGTACACATCCTTATGTGCTGCTTCATGCAAAATAGAAATATTTATCATTTTACATGTGATCTAGTGATGATTCTTGTCACATTTCTCACGTCAGCTTGCTAATACCTAGGATAGCGCTTTATGTGCCTCTGCACTTTCTGTGAAGGGGCTGCCACTCCTGCAGTTGCCTAAGTTGCCTCGACTGCTTTAAGAGGATCACCAGAATACTGCTCTCCAAAACTCTAGGACACTACTTGTATTTATGAACAGCACGAGAAAAGCCTAGCAAATGAATCTGTAGAAAGCAGCAGTGTCACACCAGACCAAACCAACACAGTTGCACTCCAAGCATCTCGTCAGTCTCAGACACTACGATCCCTTCTGGCCGACTGAGCCAAGGACTCCACCAGGCCCTGGCTTCATGTTAGCCACAGCCTTGCTCCCCCGAGATGCTGCTCCAGCTTCTCCAGCCCAGGAAGCTGCAGTGATCCCACCTCAGCCAGCTCTGCCCCAGCTACCCCAGAAAAGGTAAAAGGTCCAGACATGGGGGTGAGAAGGGCTCCCCAGCACCCTCTGCTCCCCAGGGCTCCACACTGGGGTCCCGAAGGAGCACCCAGACAAGAGGTCCCAGACAAGAGGTCCTCTTCCCTGAGCTGTACATTAGTCACAGATCTAAACACTCCAAGTAAAAGAGGCAAATAAACGAAGCAATGACATTGAGCCCTTTCGAAATCTCTAAGTATTGCTACTGGCACTTGCTCACAAGCAGCTTCGGCAAGATGCAAACAGGGCTTCGTGTGCATGCAGCAGCTTAGCTAGCCCTGAGCACCCGGGGAACAGAAACGGCTTTGCAGCGACACAAAACAGTGTCAGTAACCGGTCTGAGAGCTTCTCCGCATGGCCCTCCCCGGCCAGCAGCACCGCTACACAGAGTATTTCACACCAAGCACTCATAGAAGAAACGCCAGCAAACAACTGTATTTCTTGTGAGCACTCAGCTTCAACTGGTTACCAGCTGCAAAGCCCCAAACCTGCCTACCAATCCCACAGACTCGCACCACGCGGCAGCAGAAGCTGCAGAGAAACCCGCATGAAAGCAATGATATGTTAAATATCTATTTATTATTTCATTCTGATTTGAGGTTTTTGTCTGGGAAATAGACCCTCAGTTGGCACGGCCCCAGACGAACAGCTGCATTGCTCTTTACTTTCACAAACACTCCAGAAGTTAGCCAAGACCCTGTTTGTGCTGGCACGCACCCAAGACTTTATTATTATGTATTATTAGTTCAGAGTGAGAAATGTGCACTACAGAGGGAAAAAAAAAATCCAGAGAAGCGAAATAATTGGGTGCAGATGTTGAAGATTTATGAAGCTATGTACACTGGACAGTATCTTACATATTGCTTCTATCACCTGTTTGCTTTGAGATTTTAATAAAATAACTATGCTATGTGCTATCCCTGAAGAACATTCCAGAATTCCTCCTCCAAAACCCAGCAACTTTTGATCTCCACTTGTCTCAGTAACAATCTCTCTTCCTAGTTCCAAAATGCCACTTGATATTCTTTCATTTCATATTTAAATGAGATCTTGGCTGTTGTTTTCATGATCTGGCAACTTTCGAATGCAATCAGACTATTTCATTCTTACTTCACATCCCAAAAACTAAACCTGACACATCATGCCAAATCCCCAGCATTTAGAACTCACGATAAAACATTTCATCATGCCAAAGACACTGTTCTAAAGACCTAATCATTTTCACCTTGGGGTTTTTTCCCTCTTTACTGGCAAACCAAGCATCTGCTCCGTGTCTCTGGGGACAGTTGCTTCCCCAGTACTCCATGTCAAGCCTCGCTGAGGCCAATGCTCCAGTTGACTACAAAAGTAACCCAGCCCCAGACAGGTTTCAGAACTTGGGTTCATTAAATTTACTTCACAAAATGTTTGGAATGTGCGAAGTACTGCATCTGACAACAAATACCATGAAAGTAAAACCTCAAGAAAGCCCCTGCCATATACAGAACTGATGTGCAATGGTTTTACCATTTCAGTTTACATCAGGAAATTCTTTCTTTCCACCAGCATGAAACAGCAAAACAAGGCACACTCGCTTGGTTATTTTTCAAAAAATTCACCAAGAAATCACAAAAAAAGGCTGCATTCCTGCCAGCAAACACGTGACCATGGACTTTTCTGCTTCAGAACTGGCAACAAAGAAGCACCCAGGCTCCCTGCCCAAAGCAAAATCACAGAATAATTGGGGTTGGAAGGGACCTCGAA